>JAVVLW010000186.1:0-27000 GCA_034401795.1 Chaetoderma sp. LZ-2023a | reverse complement strand
CAGTTCATACGGACGTCAATGAAAGCTTATGGTAAATGAACAATTTTAACAGTCTTCGACGCGTAAGCTATCCAACGTAAATTTGTGCACTGTTAATAAATGTAGGCCTATCCAAATATGGCAATTTAGTTCATCTTACCCACCTGTTATGAATTATTATTGTCACGTTTTTTGCGCATCTTCGCTCATATATGTGCTTTTTCAGTATACATGACAATTGTACACACTCAGGGCCAGCATTTGTCTTTAGTACGTAAACCTACAAATTACTCCAGTAAATGCGTTGGAGAGTGAGTGTCGTTATGCGTAAATTTATACGTTAGCTACATTACATTCAAAGAAGTAGTGTAGATATATACCCAGAATTTACCTCCTCGCCCACATACATATAGGATACGCACGCATGTGTAGGCCTATGTTTAGAATGACAGGAAACATAAGTGCCAATGTGTAGGCCCGACCACAGGTATGTTGGCAAAATTTTTGCAACTGAATGCAGTGTTATTTGCTTGTTCAAGTAGGTTAATCACGTAGACTATGAGAAGTCTCCCCCCCCCCCCCCCCCCCCCCTCCTCCCCCGGTCACTCATTGCTGGCATAATGTATATCCCTAAATGATATTGTAATCAATGCTTGTTAAAATGGATTGTAACAAATAGTTTGGCTTAAATTTACATGAGATTTAATTATATAGGCCTATAAAATGTATCCAATATGGGCCTAGCTTTCTCCAGTCTTAGACTTAAACAAATCAATTGATTGCGATACCTTAGGAAAATTCGCAAATTCGGATCTGCCGGTGGACTTTGCATTTGGTTTGTGTGTGTGCGCATGCTTACGTGCTTGCGTGCATGTGGTGGGTGGGGGTGGGGTGCGGGGGTGAGGGTGGGGGGGGGGCGATAGAGATACATCTGAAAAATCATAACAGATTCTGCTGAGTACCATATAAATACAGTATCTATAGAATCACACTGAGATATTTTCTCGAAGCAGATCTCATCTAAAAAGGGGGTTTTCGTATTCATATTTAAATATGGCATCGGCCCCATTATAAACTTCTGACTAATGTCTACCGGGAATATCATTGAGATCATTGCCTATTTCGAAATTCATTGCTAAATACTATAGAATGAAAGCGTTACCCTGGTTAAACAGTGTTGCCTGTATTAGCTTTGCTTAGTGGTTGTTCCACTATGACGTCACAGCTGCTTGGAATTCAACGGAGGTAATTCATGACGCGATATTCTAAAGCTATGTACTTTATCGGCAATAAATATAGAAATATGCCATGTATTAGCAAATTGATAACAGCTATATGATTTGGAAGGACTGGATATATTAAAATGTCTTAAAACACACTCTCCATATATGACCTTTAACTCAGGCGGCGACATGATTTCCTGATAAAATGAAATGATTACATCCGATTCAGCCATAACAAATTAATGGAGGCTTCCAGTTTGGCAATCAATCATATGACGTCATAATCAACGACGTACCGGCTGGCGTCATAATTAATTACGCCATGATTGACTCCATTTAGTCCGTCTTAGGCACTTAAAAGTCCGTCAGGTTGTACGAATTTGTATGTCTTCACTATTTAATAAACATGCTGTTGAATATTTTGAAACTAATTTGACTGGGTGCTGTTGCTGCCATAGCCAGTAACAGCACCCAGTCAAATTAGTTTCAAAATATTCAACAGCTTACCTGTATAGTTTTCTGGAAATTGATAGTCAGTGCGTTCTGGGATCGGTTGCTCCCAACATGGGCAAAGCGTGGGTGAAGCGTAGCCAGAGATGGGCGGGGCATAGCTAAAACTGGATTTCTCCATTGACTGGATGGCACTATATCGGGCTATAACCAGTGATTGGCTAAATAGCATAAAACAATAAACCTTTAGATACTTCGCTTAAATAACTAGATTCGTTAGAAGTAACATATCGAATACAGAAGTGAACGCTCAGTTATAGAGTTTCGAATTAGTTACAAGTCTCGGATTATGTATGATAACTGTATTCTGCGGCCTGTAGTAGTAGAAACATTCTACAGCTGCAATCAGTCCTTCTTCGCTTTAGCCAACTGTGTCTTGTCCTCAGCCAGAATCTTTAGCTTCCTCGGTTCCATTCATGATTTGATTTACCGAGTTCTGCTTTCTAGCGGTCACCTCGTAGCACGCTTAACATATTTATGTAATGACGTCCTCTCCTGGCTTTGCATTTGCTGGCTTCGAGTAGGACGAATTCCAAAGCTCTCTGTGCTGGTGTCTCTTCTGCCATCCTTAGCACATGGCCAAACATGGACCATCTTTTGTGAGTGACTTTTAAGGACAGCGGTGATGTGTTACGCATTTTGCATTGGAAATTATTCTTTCTGGTCATCTAGTGTCCAGTGATGGTGCGTATGTGTTTGCATCGGCAGGCGTCAGGCTTGTCTAGAGCTGCATTTGGAGCTGTCCAGATGTTATAGTTATACAGCATAGGATACGCAGGTTACATTACATAAACGTAGAACGTAAAGTAAACGTACAGATAGTTTAGTTAACTAACTAGATTAGGCGACTGCGCATTCATTTCCCTATAACACATGATTTCCTTATACTTATAGACTTTGAAAAATCCATTTGGAATTAGCTGTTTCACTACGCCAAACAGTGAATGCACTGCTGTACAAATCCATACGATCTGCTATGTAAATTGCGTGACGATTTAGGTGCCGTCACGAGTAGACCTATTAATATCGGACGTTATTGCCTTTGGCACGGTTTATAGAGGAGCCAGGGCCTGCCTAAACAGCATCTTAAATGCAGCACTCTCGCCAGTAACGCCCAGCTGAAAACGGTACTGCTGACATTACCGAGCTGCCGGCCCAGATGAGTGAAACAACTACACAAGTATGTGTGCGAACTATCAACAAGTCATTTCATGCATTCTAAGTACGAAATTACAAATTAGATGTCATGAGAAACCATTTCTTATATTCAGAGTAATAAAATTCTGGTGACATCACCTGGGAAATGGGTATAGCGCCAAATTATTTCCATAAGATTTCTCCCAGAGGACGGGGCTGGGGCAATCTGCCCGCTCTGCCCACTCTAGGTACACTCCTGCTAGCAACGGTTTGGAGAAAAGGTCGAGTAAGAACATGCTGTCACCCAAACATTGTCCACGTCCTGTTACCTAGGGAAGGACGCAGAATCCTATACACTCTATATGGTTGTAACAACGATCAATGTATCAAATACCCAAGGCGCATCACCGACACATGCTTTAATATGTATATATCAACGTTAGATATTTATTTAATACATCTTAATCCTATGTTTCGCCGCATGTTCCAAACTTGCTCTGAATAATGTTACCCGGTTATATGGGAATTAATCATTGATATACAGGACATGGAAATGGGACGAGCATGTCTCACGTATGGACGGACAAGAGAGAGAGATTGTATATTGCAACATCCATTCCTTTCGATAGATGGTCATGGGTATGAAGCTCAAGAATAGTTCAGTATTTATAGTAAAGAATAGTACGTGTTCATATGTATAAACATTCACTCACTCGATGCTCAACCTGATTAGTGATTGAGAGAGCATGCCTTGTACAATTACTCTGCCCATCTCTAGCTAAGCTCCACCCACACCTCGGTGGTGTTGGGATTGATCAATCTCTGAACTTCCTGACTATCAATTTGCAGAAATGTATACAGATAAGCCGTTAAATATTTTGAAACTAATTTGACTGGGCAACAGCGACCAGTCAAATTAGTTTCAAAAAATTTAACAGAATGTGTAGTAAATAGTAAAGACATACAATTCGTGCGCAATTTTGTGTTCGTGACGTACTTATTAACGTCATTCATGATGTCATAATGACGTCATTGATTATGACGCCATTCTACACGTCACATAGTTAATTATGACGTCGTACGATGGATGGATACATTGGAAAGGTCCATTACCAATAGATGTTTTAATAACAAGCACCATCAGATTTGTTGCATACAAATGTGCATAATTGAGGGACCTGGAAAGGGATGACCCATGCATTAATCGGTAGATACCATATGAGACATAGCCATTATGAAATATACTTAATGTTATCTATGCACTGCCCATTGATTTAGACGCCACCCTGGCAACAGTTATACTGCGAGGCCTATGGTTAATCATCGGGCCCGATCTGGCGATCATCTTCCAACTAAAGATGTGATTCCGAACGACATGCACCTGAACCCTTGCATATCGCAACTATTGTCTGAATAATGAATTGATTGGTTAAAGGAGGAATCAAGTTTCTCAGTAAATCACATGACGTCATAATCAACTACGTCACGTGTAGGCTGACGTCATAATCAATGGCGCGATTTAGTCAGTCACACACGCTTAATAGTCCATCAAGTTGTAAGAATTGTATGTCTTTGATAGTTAATACACTTTCTGCTGAATATTTTGAAACTAATTTGACTATGGAAGCAACACCATCGAGTCAAATAGGTTTCAAAATATTCAATAGCTTACCTGCATAATTTTCTGAAAATTGAGATGCATAGAGCGCTGGGATCAATTGATCCTAACACGGGCAAAGCGTGGGTGGAGCTTAGCTAGAGATGGGTGTGGCTTAGATAAAACTGAATTCATTAGGGCATGATGGCGTGATTAGCTAGTGCCAGCTACAGTGTTGAGTGACTCCCGATCCAGTCTCCAGATTGGATCGATCATGAGCCAATGATAAGGTCGATAGTGGATCTACAGTATTTTTAGAGCACGCTGTCAGTGGCTTTACATTATTCTCTGAAACATACAGAGCAGCGCTGTTGTATTCACTATAGCACACAGCACGGGAAATTTGTATTCTCTGGACGATAATATCAACGTCAATTTAAAATCTAGTTGTTTTATTTGCATCCTGGTAACACGCGTGGCTGATCTTGGCGTAATCACGATGGTGTCCTATTGGCGTCTCTTCTACAATGCGGTGGGTGGGTGGGGGGGGGGGGGGGGGTGTACGGGGGGCTGAGAATGCAAATCGATCAAATCAATAGCAGCAGATATCGCCGATACGTGTAGCGGTCTGACTGCCGCCTGTCATAAATCATTCATGATTCTGATCACACCGATATCTCGGCAACTCGGGGATGCATCACTCTTATTTCACGTCTGAATATAACATTTGTGGAATTGCAGTAGTCATTTTATGAATTGATTTCAATTTTTTTTAATATGAGAGAAAGATGTTTCTTCTTGGGACAGTAACAATATACAGTCAAAATAAATTTTAAATACTGAGAAAGTTACGTATATGAGATGAATTGTGATATATGTGTGTGTAGTAGAGACCGAGATAATGAGTTTATTTAAATGCGCATTTGTTTGACGCCGTATTCCCAATGCCTATAGCTTATTCTTGTACGAAAACCGATCGGGATTTCCGCATTAGAAACGTGCCATTGCCTAGCAAAGCCTTTGATCACGTTTTACGACATTCGCAATACGCAGAATTGCAAATACACTCACCAATACGTGATCGGGCTATCTGGAGGCGTGGTAAATACATACACATTGACGTTCAGCTGGTGAGCAATCAGCGAACATAATAGAAAATCTAGCCTGCTGGGGCAGGTGAATATAGCTAAATATCGACTCATAGATATCAAAATACTTAATATATGTATGCTATCGTCGAAACAATAATTGTGTAGTAGGTAGCCGCATATGTATGCGGGTGGGCGTTGGAAACTAATTGGAAAGATTTAAATTACAACTATCAAATGCTGAGTATCCAATGATGTCTTAATATATTTGACAAGCATTGTCAGGCGTGTTATTGAATGCAAGTACACACATTCATCACAGGTACCAGACGTGAATTGGCACGTTAATGGGGGTGTGAGCGATACATATTTATATATCTATATTACACCTGACATGCGCGCTGGGAGTGAAAGTGATGCGCACCCCAGGATTAAGAAATCCAGCAATGCAGGTCACATGTTCGACTGGCTAAGAAAACCCCGTTACGTACGATAGTTTGTTTACTGGACATTATGGCTGATCGAACTCTGGATGGAATAACAATTGCAGAGCATTTTGGGACCAGGTACCAGTCTTGCTTAACACCATCCTTAGTAAGAAATTGGTTATTTTGATGGGCTATGAATATTGATATTCTCTGGGATAGTATGAAGGGAAATGATGTGTAAACATGGACATATAGAGTAGGAAAGTATAATTTAATCAAATTTAAATTAGTTAATGACATATTTACGGATTTACGCGCATTTAATCGTGGCAAGCGACGGCTATTCGTTACTTTGAATTTGACGTCATTTCGCATTAACCATTCGCGACTCGTGAAGCTGGTCGACTATAGCTAAAACGTTAGTGAACTACATCTTCAAGTTCGGATCTGACCTAGTGAACAATTGTTCGGGCGGGTAGCTAAGGAAACCAATCACCACAACTGACAGGGCGGGTAGCTAAGGAAATCAATCACTACAACTGACAGGTGGACGTGGTAGCCAAAGAAACCCGCCACCACTCTTATTACGAAGCTACACAGTGACGACAGTGCGATGTGTATGCGTAGGTTAAATGGTCGTTTCATTTTTAGCTTATGAGTCATATCCGTTTTTGGCGTCTTTAATTAATCAGTGATTTAAACATTTAAATAATGTTTAAGTTAATTTTCTGGCCCAGAGAAAATAGTGAGCATTATTTGGTGCTTTTCAGAATGATTCATTAACCTCTATTCCTTACCAATTTTGGACCTTAGATGTCACGAGCTAGATTTTTACCCAATAAATCGTGCAGTGACATGAGGGATACTTAACAAAGAGGGATATACTACTCGAATGGGCCTCGCAAGGTTTTGTGGCTAATATAAATGCAAAATCGTCTCACCCAGTACATATATAGCGAAGGCTGAATTGACACCGTACTGTGGAACCATCTTGTCTTGTATGCAAGACCGGACAAAACGGCCAATGCTCGTATGCCGTCATCTTAAAATATGGGTACAGATCTGACCGTCCGTTACCCAGATTGTGAGGCAGAGGTCGTGATCACTATTGGCAGACTCGTCAGCCGGTGATCTTGTTTGGATGGTGTCACCATTAATTCAAGAGGGCTTGGTGTGCAGTCAGACCATGTTAACAAGCGCTTACCATCAGGTGTGGGATATGACCTCCTGTGATCATGACGACTGTGAAAAACATGGCATGTGGGGCAGTGCAATATCTGATAGGAATGCGCACCCCATGGTGGTTGCATCGGCTAGTGAGGTAGTATGCCACGTGCTTAGACGTAGTGATGTTAGCGCAATACATGCAAGCCGCACCCTAGTACCTGATGATTGATGGACGGCATATTAGTAAGCCGCATAGAGCCCTTGCGCTGCGACTCAACCCCTTTACCCATTGCATTTCAGCATCTCGCGTGACTCTCGTGCATGATCTCCGATTGACACAACATGAGCGCACTTATCATGCCAATCGCCGTCAATCGTCAATCGAAAGACTGGCAGTTACATGCTCAGCTATTGCGACTCGATTTGAAGAACGTGTCAAGTGTATCGGTCAGTTACGAATGATTTAGCGACATGAGTGTATACCTTTCGACTGGACAGCGCCATCTCATCCGTGTCACATGATCAACGTGTAAGTTATGATTCGGTCCCCTGTATACGTTAACATAATCCTACTCACTTCTTGGAACCGAAGTCGTGTGACTAGTTCTGGACAGTTGTAATTAATTTTCCTTGACATAAGCGCAATTGTAATATAATTGCCGACAGTTGACTGTATAATCGCGGGTTGCCATATAACTATTCTTAGCGATTTAATATAATATAATTAATAATTAGGACTACTTTATTTTGTAAAAATACACAGCTGGCCTAAAACTTCAGGAACAAGAATACATCACATATGTGTATCTCAAATGTAAACACTAGTTGATTTGTTGAAGCAGTTAGCTTATTTTTCTGTCCATTAATCCTTTTTGTATCTGCGTGCCTACCTGTCGTTTTTAATTAATATTAATTAAGTTTAGCGATTTACTCATAGCTCCCAGCTAACATCTCTTTAACTGATTCTTTTCCCATTACTCCAAAAATTATTTCTTTGTCAGCAAAGTTATTTAAGGAAAAAGTGAATTTTGTATAGTAGGGTCTCTTTCAACCGCTACCATTGACCTACTTCTTAGAACGTATTATCTTTGACCTGGAAAATTATCATCATACTACCTAATTCTGTCGTGCGCGATCATCTCATAAAGCAACGTTAGCTGACATCTCGCTATAGTCAAGGTATTCGGCTTGGTTTGAGTCTGTGAAACAATTCTCATGTTCCAGTATGAGTAAACTTGTCTGATTATACCTGAATTAGGAACTTGTGCCGATGATCAAAAATCGGGCTTAAAACTGTGATTAATTGTATATTGACTAAACACTCGCTGAAGCCAGTAATCTTGCTGTCTTTGTTTCAAAATGAGATACGGTTCCTGGCCTTGTTAGCTTCGCAAAGCCCGGAGTGCATGAAACTACTGGTTTGACTCGTAATAACCTTCAGACACGGTTACCTATATGGTTGTATGCATGGACAACAACCAGTTCTCTACTTTACGTCATTGAGCTTGCTTGTGCGATTGCTATCGGTGTTCCCTAAACAATGCTTAGTCAAACTTAAAGGTAATATTGACCTGGTGACCTAGATTCATATGTATTGTGTCATGACTCGCAAATATGACACAAATGTGTAATTCATTTACCAGTATCATTGGTGAAAATTGGAGAGTATCTAAGGAGGACGTTCGTCACGGATGGCACATAGCTGCATGGATTATTCTCACAGTTAGCTTGTGGTCGTTGTAATATAGCAGTAAATGCATTATGATTGAATAATGTGTAACACTTTTATCAACGCAGACCAATGTGAGAATTATTAATCCGCCTTTTCTCGAGTATTTGCAGTGTATTTATGATTATGACTTCACAACGTGCTTACAGTCCATTTAATACAGCATGTGCAAGTGACAGGGCCACTCACCGTGGCCAGTTTTTACACAGGGTCCATCCAGCGGCTGACTCTGAGAACCTAATGCAATTAGAATATTGCTAGAACAATATTCGAAACAACTGTCATTCAGCAATGGCTACATTCTACAGACCAGAAAATTGGCAAATCCGGTCACGAGACATTATTATGGGAATTTTAGGCCCTGCCATGTCGGATCGGGACGTCACATTAGCTTATTCATGAATCATATTTATATACTCAGAACTAATTAATACGTAAATTGGAAATGATAAATATTAAAATGTGATACAGCATTAAATAGCACATTCATAATTACTGTCATCATAACCAAATTAGGAGACAGGGCAGGACTTGGCGTGGCTGCTCAGCTCTGAATGGACCAACGAAACCCGCCTCATGCGCATTTCAGCCATGTCTAACGAGTTTACCTTATTTTCCAGAGGATTAAACTTCCAGGAATTCAGAAAACCCATTATTACATTCGCTAGTTAGCTGCTCTGTAGTTGACAAGCTATATCGATCCTATCAATTGTGGCCTCCTAACATTAGACACTAATTATACTCTTGCCTACATGCTTATATAAATTTGCACTCGTATATTTACATACCCACAACTGTACACGCGGACTATGGCTTCAAAAGAACACCATAGGATGAAGTGTGAATCAGTATGGCATGGATATCGATGCAATAATGCAACACCCAGTCAAAATATGCTTATCTGCGCAAAGTTAGCGGTTTGATATGAGAGAGAGAGAGAGAGAAAGAGAGATGAGGGGGGTGGGGTGGGGGCAGACAGGCAGGCGTGCATGCTGACAGACAGGCAGGCATACGGGCAGGCATGCATGCATGCAGAGAGAGAGAGAGAGAGAGAGCGAGAGAGAGAGAGAGAGAGAGAGACGGAGAGTCATGGAGAGAGACAGAGGGGGTGGGGGGGGGGGGTAGGGAGGGAGGGAGAGAGAGAGAGGTGGCAAGTAGGTGGGGTGGGCGAAGATTAGTGTGCTGTCATTATTTTGGACAATTCCATTGATAAATTGCAACATGTTCTATACTCAACACATTGCCAGAAAATATCGGCAGAACAGATACAGAGTCAGGACAATGATTGAGTGAGTGAATGAACTGAATTATTATTTTGATCAAACAAGATTGTGAATAATCGCCATTCAATTCAGCTATTGATTCTGCATACGGAGGGGAGATGTGGCTTTCAAGTTTCTGGAATCATTGTTGTGGAAATTAATGTATTGTGCAAACTGACCACCATATATTATTCACACCAAAATAACTCTACCTATCTGTAACTCAGCTACTATACATAAGTAGTAGTATTTTAAGGAATTGAACTTGTAATGTTATGTCCCTTCCTCCAGAACACAAATTCTATGAAATTAGATACAGGCGGATATATATTAAATAAAATTGAAGGATACCTTTTTAATTATTTTAGCATGAGTTGTTTTCCAAAGTTGATAGATTATACATTGTGTTAAATTGAAATCTCATATCTGTCATATCCATTCTGCCTGCATAACCTTAAAGATTAATTAGAGTACTGTCTATGCACAGATCATTGCACTGTTATTCGCACACGCTGTGCAAAGACAAGGTAAAGGGGGAAAGAGCATTAGTATGATTGAGTGGTCATGTGATATGATTTGTCCAAATAATGCAGAGTCAGAAGATTCAACGAGTTGACGCGAATATTAGTTTGGTTGTGTAAATGATCGACGTGCATTCGTGCATGCATATATTGCTTTAGTTTGTTGGGTTGTTCGATCACCTGAGAGAGCTATGGTAAAGGAGGAAACGAACAAACATGGCGTGAGAGAAAGCTAGTACAATGCTGACCATATGACGACTATATTGATTGGCGAGACATTATGTCTGCTACTATGTTGAAAAGAGAGTCCGAGTGGAACAGGATAAATGGATTACCAGATTTGATTAAAATCAGCACAGAGATAGCTCGTTCATTTTCATCTGACTGATTAGGTGTGAATGACCGACCACTCTACGATATCAGACAGATTTGAAAACAATAATAATAACGCAGAAAACTATCAAATATCCCCTTTCAGGTTAAAGGTCGTAGCTCTATGATGTATGAATTGTATGAAAGACCGAAAGCTTGGGTACACAAATACAAGCAGTGAAAACAAACATTCCAACTGTGTGTTTTCAAAACTGATGTTTAGTAAATAATGGACAAAAATAAAACAACAAAGACATAAGCGTACCCGCGAAATAGAACGAAAATATTGGTGATAAAATAGAGATGTCAGTTATAGGTTCATTGTATAGGAAATGATAAAGAGACCGATGGGTCTGATATAGATTAAACTTTGCACGCTAGCTTTCAAAACCATAATTGTTGCATAAACAAAAGCTAACCTGTAAGGTATTGTACGGATCCTGTTTAACCTTGATCTATTTCTTAAATGATATAAGTCTACTATTCAGCTAATACATTTTTAAGCCGTATAACGTCTAACGAACATATTCCCGATCAAACGGCGAGAAGGTGAGTTCATAGATCTTCGATCACCGATGATCACCACGTTTCGAAGCGAACAATGTAATCGAAGAAAACTATCCACCATACCCTCGGGCGAGACAACAGACATGACAATAAAGGAAGGGTTAATCTTATTTATATCAGAATATACAGTATCATTGTATGTTAGATTATTCTCTGCTATGGGCTGACCCTGATGCTCTAATTAGTTCTTGAATTGCAATGTCAGTACGAATTATACATTCTGATTGACAGACAACCAAGACACAGTAATGAAGTACACGTGAAGAAAACTTGAAACTTGAAGAATGATCTTTCAGAGTGATATGAGACTGTCAACTGTCTTCACTGTCGACCTAATTTTAACAAAGCGAATCAAAGGGTGTATCACAACAGTTCTTAAACTAGAATCAACCACGACGATACCTAGCAAACGAATGGAGTCGAGCATAAAATAATCAGCAGTAAAATGGCTAAGTTAATTGAACGAAATGATATGCCTAATAGACATCGCAAGTAATGAGATCCTTGGTGTTCCGTACAGCAAGCTCTCAGGCTGAAGTGGACACTGTGTTTATATAGGCCACCTCGACACTTATAACAAGTAGGTTATATCACAATACATTGGCTATTCATAACAAATGCGTTGATGTGGAATGTGCTGTATGAGTTCCTGCTTCACACACTGGGATATGGACGTGAAAATGGTTAATAAAATAAATATTGTTGTGTGTTAACTTTTAAAATGATGAATTTATCAATTTAATCAGAAATTTTGGCAATGTTCGATCACTTCATTCTGACCAACGGGTGGACGGATTCATGGGACAAACTGAAAATATTTTTAATGTTTGTCTCAGTGAAGATAATTAACCAATCCAATTTCAGATAATTAAGGCATACTTCTTAGCAGACCTGTCGTCAGAGGTAAGATATTGGGTTATGTGCCTTGATAAAATCATGTCGGTTGTGCGCATGATACGCCAATAGATTGATTGACCAAAACATTACCGAAACCCAGATGGATCTCTCCGGCAAAGTAAATGTGACAATTTTAATGACATTCTAAAAATGGTTTACAACAAGAATATAACACAGAAGCAGATGAAATACCTCTCTGTAAAAATTAATTAAAACCACGTACCTTTTATCTGTTAACCAAACTTCATAAAACTATTGATCCGTGGTCAGATCCTATGATACCACCAGGGTGACCTATAATATCGGATTGTGGTTCTGAATCATATAGGATCGGTGAAATCATTGATTACCACCTACAACAAATTGCGAATAGACATATTAGTTTACCGAAAAGAACTGAAGGCGTTTTATTGCAGGTCTTTAGAATCTGGATACCTGCTGATTAATATTTTGCTACGCTCAATATCGATGCTATATACATAAAGATTGACACTGAGAAAGGCGTGAACTTTGTCCGTAAATCATTTGAAAAATATCCAGATAACAGCAGACACACTGGCGAAAAATTAGCTTTCTTAGATTTAAGCTTAAAGAGCAATACGTTTTAGCCCAAGCTTTGCCAACATATATGCAGAAGAGTGGAGGTTGATGCGCTCAATTGGTGTTCAAAGCAACCTCTCACTTATCGCAGGTACCTCGATGATATTTGCTGAAATTAATGAACTTATGGCCATCTTGAAGACTTGGACAATCAGGACCCGTAAACTTCATATTTGTAACTTTATACAAATGCAAGATTATGAAACAATTGGTTACTAAAATTATAAATAGTCCGGCTGCCAAACTGGGATTTCTGTATAAATATTTTGTCAAGACACCAGTGGTCAACGCCGAAGGTCTGATTGCAACTGTGTGGTGATTTTACTAAAACTGCAGAATACAGTACCTCATCATCATCATCATCATCATCATGAATGCATATGAGGTCTCTTGGCCTAAAGGATTCAATGCTCCCATAAACAAGGAAGTCAAGACAAGACAATGCAGTTGAATAAGAAGCACATCAATGTTGGTGCAGTGGAAGTGTATAACATCAACGTCATTTACTCTTGGATCATTGGGTTACAAGCTTCTGGAAAGGATGTGGCTCTACATGACATCCTGAAATAGGATTTAGCACCGGTTCCAATGACATTGTTAGACAGTTCATGTTGCATCAGAGTGGCTATGACAATGGCAACATCAAAAGCGACAGCTACAAGTAGAGATTCCAATGAGGCATCTGTCTCATGACTCAAGCCTTATCATTAATGGATCATTTATGATTTGGGTGATCCCTAGACCTACAAAAGGAAAGATCCAGGATTAAGTAGACAATACCATGACTTGGGTACTCAGAAAGGTGAATGTGTCTGTCATATGCTTGATTTTCGACAGATATATAGAGTACAACAGCAAGGTCAATACTCGTGACACAAGACAGAAGGGAGCAAGCGGAGAACATCAACTTACATTGACCAAGCCTATGCCAGTGATTTTATTGGAATTTATTCGAACATAAATTACTTTTAGTTCGACCATGTGTTTTTCAATGATCTTAACCTTGAATCCTCAAGGTAATTACATCACTCGATAGGGCATGCTCTGAAACATATGTTTAGACACCAACATTGTGAAAATGGCCCATCTACATCCTGAGATATGTGACCGTTTGTATGTTTTAGTTTTTCGCAATGGTTGCCATGGAAATATGCTATTTCTTCAAAATGTCCAATAATGTCAGCTTGATATGGATAGTCCATAGACACAAAATCTGCAAAACCTATTGTTGGTACTCTAGCGCAAGGTTCACCGGACTAAAAGTTTATTTGCGACCAACAGATACGCACAATTTCTATACACGAAATCTCTCCATCTGCCTTATTAAAAAAGCAAAACATCCGTTTCCATAGAAACTCGAGTGATAGAAAAACGTTGAATATGCAGGCTTGTTCTTGTTTAAGGCCCACAAATGCAAATATACTCAACTCGATTTTTGCACAAAATGAGGTATGAAACTGTGTTTGATTTAGAAGCAATTCTGGCTACAGATCCTCGGCGTAGCAAGCTTCCTTACAACCCTTCAATTGTAGGTTTAGGAGAACACAGGAAATGCGGAAAGAAAAGTGCAAACTAGACCAAGTCCTTTGAAACCAAAACACATATATAAGTTTTCATAACAAAGACAAATTTCAAACACAGGCTAATCTAGATTGCGATTCTGAAAACGTGATTTATTTAATATGGTGCAAATTGTGCCAAAAACCGTATGTTGGTGAAATCAAGTGCCCTTTAAGATTGCGAGCAACTAGCGATATTAAACATGAAAAAGACACGACAAAGAGACTGTTAGACAAAGGAACCGTAATGAATCGAAACAAAATGGCCAAGCGACATAAATGTTGACTTAGGTCCTGCTGATCAGCGTGAAATAATACCATTCACTCCTACATATAATCGAAAAAAATGTTGAAATTTCTGAAATTTTGATGAATATCATAAATTACAGGATAATTTAAGACAACCTCTAAATAACATTTAAGAAAATTCCGAATCTACGTGATATATTGTTAAAATCGAAATTAACTGGACAAACATCGTCATCTTAAAGTTGTCAAATATTTTTTATTATTTAAAACAAAAATAACAAATCTCAGGCAATAAAATAAATAAAAGATATTTTCAATTTTGTGAAAATTCTGAACCAGCCCATTAACCATATTACTATCTACCTGAAGCCGCACGTTGCCAGTGCGTCAAAAAAATAAAATACATATACTGCCAGAGCCGTGATGGAGTCAGAGTACAATAGGCTTAAATGCCAAGGATTGAATCGTGGCAGGTGCATCCACAGATAGTCCTATATGAATCGTCAGTGTGTCAGTATATCAGACATGTGAACGCTGGTCTGCTAACCTGAGACTTATTGTCTTGGCGCGGTGGTCCAGTGGAAAGATGTCTGGTTGCTGATGCTATGCGGAGTTGCAGTATGGCCGTTCGATCCCCGACCGGGGAGATGGTGATCAGCAAATTAAACTAATGGGTGTATGACTGTCGGCTGGATAGCATGTGGAAATTGAAGCCGCACGTAGCCAGTGCGTCAATAAAATAAAATACCCACATACAGAGCTACCTACTTATAGAGCTACCTACATACACCACACGCATCGTCTCGATGCACATCCTCAGCCAGAGTAATGTAAGCTGGTTAATAGCATGTATTTCATACATTGGACTTGTGTTCTATCTTTGCTTTTCGTCTGACTGATTATACTGCATTATGCGATGTTTCTGCTTCTTTAGATTCATTCGATTCTTAACGCTAACTCTGACATTACCATATTATAGCTTTCCCGCCAAATTCAGTCATCCACATCAGTGAGTTTAATGTTGACGATCCATCAGCCCGAGCAATCACCAATAGAGTCAGTCATGCATATTTATTTTGAGATATTGTGACGGTGATATGGATTCAGAGACAATATATAGTTACATTCCTCGTGATTACCTTACCACTAAATTGGCTTAAAGTCGTTGCCCTGTGATAAGTTCGACATTCAGTCAAATTGCTGAATTGTAATAGCACATAGCTTTGGATTTCTGTCTGGCAACAACGTCGTTTGGAAAATGCAGATTAGATATGTTAAAAAATCTACGTTTGAGCGTACGAAGCAAAATGCACATCATTCTGCTGCATTATTGCTAACTTCAGTGTGCCTGACTACACGATCTAGCCATCGACAGGAGATCAAGCAAATGGATGAAACCGTCGGTTTATTCTAGGACAGATGTACCATTAAAGATGGCAAAATATCAGGATTTAGTGACGGCTTTTTAAATTTTACACAATAAAACCAAACACTGTAAATGCGCATTGGAGATAAGCAAATCTAACATGGATAATTATATACAGATATCACCTTAACAGATAAAATTCATAGATGTTTACAAGATACATACAGAACAAAAGAAAACAACGTCTGCAAAAGAAATCTCAATTTCATCAAGGTGTTGATTAGTCAAATTACTCTTATGTTATTGGATGATTATGATAACACCTTGTTTACGCATTTGACTACAAGCCCCGATTGTTAGCCACAATACTCAAGTGACAATATCGGTATGTCTGTCTGTCTGTCTGTCTGTCTGTCTGTCTGCCATCTTTCGGATACTTGCTCTTTTGTCGATCGGTTTATCAAATCTTTTAATGAGCCAAAGATTGAAGCTACATTGTAGTTGTGCTTGCTATATTATAATGAAAATTGAATCATCTGTACTATGATTAGAGCACTACTGACTGATAGAAATGGTTTCGATCAACTTACGCGTAATATATAACTAGCAAGATGTCACATAAGGTAAACACACTTGAATGATTTAGTGAATGACTTAAATAAAGACCAAAATATCATTTGCTATCAGATCGTGGCTAATCCTGGTGTAATCTGAATGTCTTCAAAGACTCGCAAATTCCAGTTACTGTTGTACAATGCTGCTAGTAGCCGTCATTTCCAATTTAATATCATCTTATTTGGAGATAGAGACAACCACCATTATTATACACATAGATTACAGTACTCCCACCTACCTCCCACCCCACCCAGTATGTGCGTGCGTGCATGTATGTGTGCGTGCATGCGTGCGTGCGTGCGTGCATGTGTGTGTGCGTGCGTGCGTGTGTGCGTTGATCTGAGATATCACAAAGATATTTAACAAAGCTAAAATACAATGCTTGGTTAAATATTATATATAATCACAATCCAGAAATGAGCACCTTTTATATATATGATTACTGTATACTGTCTGAGTTTCTTCAGTTCCAAGTGCATGAACTAATTTGACAAGTTGCGAATCAGTAAAACTGCCAGCCAAATATATTATCTTGTACTCGTGATGGGATGCAAGTTCTAGTTGTGAGTATAACACTGACAGAAAATATTAACCATATGGATTCAAATCAAAGCGCAGCCTTGGGCTTATCTACATTTAGCTTGCAATTATCCTCCACCATGACATCTGTCCACTTGACTGGTCTCTTGATACAGGTTGTATGTCCTGAACATGACACACGGACTAACTTCAAGGGCAACATCTATTCTGCTGCGTCAAGCCGCCTTGCAGCGGACCAATGCCCCGACACAGGTCCTGATCACTCTTAATGACGTCTGTGGGTGCATTATTGTACAAAAGAAATCAATAAATTTAAATGCAACGATAAACGGGAATTCTAGTGGGAAAACACGTGCTTTACCGAATGTTAGCAGACTGCACTGTTCAGGATTAATCATGACAAAGGACTAACCACTAACGGTTGACTGCATAATTTCACCAGCACAATGTCCATTTCACTCTGAGTTTCTTTAATCACATTAAGATTAGGTCATTGTATCAACGAGTACATAAACATTCTGAGAAACGCGGCATGTACATTTTGCGCAGAGCCAAACCATACATCGTCAATGTGTCGTCACAGTCAGCCTGTTCTGTGTTACAAATGTAACGGTTACGGGCACAAAGAAAATCGATGTCCTGGACACTAATTGTTCGGCCAGGAAGAGATGCCAACGCTAAACAAACACTGCAAATTAAACAGTCGCGATGCTAAAAGACCAAATTACTTGAACTCGGATAATAATAATAATAATAATAATAATAATAATAATAATAATAATAATAATAATAATAATAATAATAATAATTCTGTATCTGTCTATCGTACACTGCCTATTTACAATGTGTCAATCAGTAACAGATTCGATTTGTTAAATGATATTGCTGATGACACAGTTAGCAATGCCGTAATAGAGGATGGCCACACAGTTACTGATTGATCATCAAATTCTATTGTCTTAGCAACTGCTACTGCTAACTTTTCTGATGCTCAGGACACCGATGGCGTTAATAATAATAATAATAATAATAATAATAATAATAATAATAATAATTATTATTATTATTATTATTATTATTATTATTATTATTATTATTATTATTATTGTAATGCTCATGACACAATTAGCAATGCCGTAATAGAGGATGGCCACACAGTTACTGATTCATCATCAAATCCTATTGTCTTGGTAACTGCTACTGCTAATTTTTCTGATGCCGAGGACGCCGATGGCGTTAATAATAATAATAATAATAATAATAATAATAATAATAATAATAATAATAATAATAATATAGCGAATAATAATGATAAGTATGTGGAATACGTTAATATTTTCAGCTATATGGTTCAAGTACATTTCCTTAATTTCATCAATATTATGTCATATTGCTTCATTGAAGGTGAAAATGATATACTCTCACACCGAATTGCTAAGGACCCGCTTGACCAATGGAAATGTAGTCCCAATTTTGTCAAATTAACAAAGCAGTATCATTTCCCATCATTCAATATAAAAACAAAAAGGCTTACGCATAGGAGATCTAAATGTACAGCACCTAATGCCCAAAATAAATCAATTGAAAATAATTATGGATATAACTACAAAGGAAATTGAAATTTTTACTACAACAGAAACTGTTTTAGGAATTAACATTACCGATAATCAAATAGCTATCAACGGTTATAACATCGAGAGAAAGGATCGGCCAAATCGCGGCGCCGGCGGCATTGTGGTCTATATTGATGAAAACCAGTCCTATTGTAGAAGGCTAGAATTAGAAACAGATGACTTGAAGGCATTATGGCTCGAGGTCACGCCCTATAAAACAAAACCTTTCTTGCTTGTTTATGTTTATAGGCCACCAGATTCACCAGCGAGCTGGATCGATGAATTCGAATCTTTGCTTGAGGCGGCTTATTCACATAACACGGATATTGTTTTAATAGGTGATTTTAACATTTGGTTTCAAGTAACTATACCAGCAAAATGGCCAATCATTAATGGATACATTTCATCTACAACACCTAATTAACACGCCCACTAGAATCACAGAAACGACAGCCACCATAATAGATCATGTATATTTCACCGACAAAAGTAAAATCATGTCAGTAAGCGTAGTCGAGTTAGCCCTAGCAGACCACCTTCCTGTATTTGCTGTGCGGAAAAGCGTCACCCATAAAACTCACACTCACCATACTATAAAATACAGATGCAAGAAAAACTTTGATAATATTAAATTCCTTCAAAATTTATCGCAATATAATTGGGAAATGATTAATTTAATAAGTGACCCAAATGAAGCTCTTAAAATATGGCATGAAACGTTCCTCGCTATTCTCAATAACCACGCCCCTATCATCGAGCGCGGAGTACAAAAGTATTGTCAACCTGGATGGATTAACGAGGGTATTTTAAAAGCCATGAAAGATCGCGATTATTTCAAAAAAGTAAAAGATATGGTCAAATACAAAGAGTTTAAAAATAAAGTAATGCCCCTAATAGAAAGCGCTAAGCGAAACTATTTCGGTAAACAGCTTGCTGAAATGAAAAATAATCCTTTTAATATATTGACCATTATGAGAAACATAAACCCAAAATCTAGTAAAATTCCATTAGTGTTATATAATTCCGAAGGTAATGACATTAGAGACATAGCGCAACATTGCGAGATGTTCAGTACATATTTTAGTACAGTCGCTGCAGATCTCGCAAAATCAATAAACGGCCCAAATCACGCGATATCGAATGATTTTGAAATGCATGTTAACAGTAGAGTGCCAAATGAAATCAAGTTTAGAATATCTACAATAATAGTAGATTACGTTTACAAAGAACGTACAAATTTAAAAACGAATAAGTCGGCAGGATATGACGAGTTGAACGCCCATTTTCTAAAACTATCTGCATCAGTTATCGCGCCATCAGTTACAGCCATAATAAAAGTATAGACGCAGGTGTATTTCCAATATGTGGAAATGCGCTAAAGTAGAACCTTTACACAAGTCAGGTAATAAAAGCGAGATCAGTAATTACAGACCAATTTCAATTTTACCAATTTTGTCCAAAATCATTGAAAGACACTTCAATGACACATTTATATAAATTTCTAAGTACATATAATTTACTATATGAGTCTCAGTTCGGCTTCAGGCCAAAGCATTCTTACGAAACCGCATTATTAAAATTAATAGAAAAATGGCGATTCGCGGTCGATAATGGCGAGATCGTAGAAGCTATTATGATGGATTTCAGGAAAGCTTTTGACCTTGTAAATTATGATATTCTGCTACAAAAATTAGCCATCTATAAATTTGATTCATTTACGCTAAAATGGTTCGCATCGTATCTGGAAGACAGACAGCAATACATGTCTATTTCTGACAAGATTTCGGGTCTTTTACCGGTAACAGTAGGCGTCCCTCAGGGTTCTGTGCTAGGACCTCTGCTATTTATCATTTATGTAAATGACCTACATATGGGCATTAACAGCAATGTAGACTTGTATTGCGATGAAACAACTATGCATTGCAACAATGTACGAAATATAACTGAACAACTGTCTGGGGATATGGCGTCTGTCCAAAACTGGTGTGAAAATAATAACATTATTATACACTCTGACAAAACCAAATTATTAATGATAACCACTAAACACAAACTTAATCAGATTAATGATGCAGAAATTAAAATACATGTATATAACGGGGAATTAGGTATTGTAGACAACGCAAAACTTTTAGGCTTACATATAAACGGGAATTTATCTTTGCAACAACACCTAAACAAAATATGCAGCAAAATAGCCTCCCTTATATACATGCTAAGGAAAAACAAACAGTACATGAATATCGAGGAAAGCAAATTATTTTACAAAGCATACATGCTATCACATATAGATTATTGTTGTCTTGTTTCTTATGTAGGTACACCGACTTTATTAAGTAAATTAGAAAAATTACAAAAGCGTGCTGCAAGAATTATTTTAGACGTCCCATATAGAACTCCATCAAAACAATCATATGCCGCCCTAAAGTGGACGTCGTTAACTCAGAGAATGGCTATAAAAACAAATATAATGACATACAAAGCACTAAACAACATCACACCTAAATATATTAACAATATGTTTACACCCATAGACGAAGCACATACACTAAATCTGCGATCGAAAACTTATGGGCACTTAAAGCCTCCAAAATACGAACAGACTATGGTAAGAACAGCTATACATACTGTGCAACACAAATGTGGAACTCGCTACCTAAAAAGATTACACAATCGACAACGTTTTCATCTTTCAAATCCAACATAGGCACTCATCTAGACTTGGGTTAAATAAGCGGCCCAAAAAAATTTGCGCCGCCCCCAAACCCCCCTCCCCCCCCCCCCCTTCCAGGGTGCGTGCGTGCGTGCGTGTTTGTGTTTGTGTGCGTGTGCGTGTTTGTGTGCGTGTGCGTGTGCGTGTGCGTGTGCGTGTGCGTGTGCGTGTGCGTGTGTGTGTGTGTGTGTGTGTGTGTGTGTGACCGCGAGTCCGTGCATGCGTGCGTGGGAGAATGAGCGAGATACCGAATGAGCGAGTGAGTAAATGAGTGAACTAGCGAATCAGCGAGTCATTGGATGAGTGGGTGGATATGCGGATGAGGGTTGTGGATATGGCGCGAAATGACAGCCTTCTTTCTCATTATTTCATGATTATGACGAGACCTGGTCTCGTTCCTCGTTGTCACTTCGCTTCTGTTTCGTATCGAATCGAGGAGAGAAGACTGGGTAGTGCGTGTGAGTGCGAGTGTGCGTGCACGTGCGCGCGCAGGTGTGTATGCATATGCGTGCGCGTGATATGTGTGTCACCTAACCATTTGACCACAAAATGAACTGCTACGAAATTTACTTTACAATGCTAAATACATCGATACTAATTTGACTGGAAACTATTTGCTGTTGAAAAGTATCAACACCTTTTGTACGAATTATTGTTAATATATACAGAAGCTTACCCGTGTGGCTATCTTGTGAACTAAAATACTCTTGGAAACGGATAAGCAAAACAGGAATTAATTCTTTAATTATTATAGGGTATATAAAAGTGTGTGCATGCGTACGTGCCAGTGTGTTGTTTTGTGAGGTAGAGTGTAAGCTTGTCCGCGTGGTTGAGAGAAACTGCCTATGATTTAGAGCGTATGTGCGAGTTTCAAATAATAATAATAATAATAATAATAATAATAATAATAATAATAATAATAATAATAATAATAATAATAATAATAATAATAATACTTACTGTCATATATCGGAATTTAAACTAATAGTCTGTCAGAATTTCTTTGTGTGTACATAGATGTATAAATTTGTATATATGTTAATGATGGCCTCTGTTAGAGCACGCCGTGTATGTGAAGATTTACCTTCAATAAATAACGATTATTATTATGATTCATTTGGCGAGGGGGTGGGGTGGTAGGGAAATCTGGCATGTCTGGTATTTATGTAATATTTATTTGGATTTATGTTACATAAGACAAATAGAGGTTAGCTATAATTAGTACGAATACTGGTGGCAATGGTAGTTAGAAAAAGAATATCCTCTCCAAAGATTGAGTGAATAACAACAAACATCAACAGAATAGCGACTGAGAACAGCTTAATTTTGGTTTCTTTATTTGACCGGCAATAAGAGTACATGTTGACAATTTAGTCCGGCCGCCTAAGTAATTCCGTATGCATTGCATACCGCAAGCTGGTGTCAGTTTGGATCTTTTTGAGTTGTCTATTCTGCGAGGAAAACATTGTTGCTATTTTTCCCGATGTGATTTGAATGAAAAAATGGGCATTTATTCCATTTAATTGCACGATACTGTCTGCTTGTAACCTTCGATCAGTTCGACGTACGCGGAACCATGTTTAGCTACATAGGCTCCCGGACTAGTTAGTGTATCTGATGTAACGTATGTACACGACAGAGTCGTCTTCGACAGCACGAATAATCTGGACAAGGAAGCTAGGCATTCATGATTAAGTGACATTGGGATTTGCCTCAAACAGGATTGTGAATAATCACCACGCATTCAGCTGCTGATTCAGTATACAGATGGGAAATGCGCTTTTTCGTCTGTATCGATCATTGATCATTGACGCTGTTCAAAGCGGAAGGTTAGTACTGAATTGTCGCTTTGGAGAATTCATATTGAAATAAGCTGTTAGCTTTAGACGGTTTTCAAATTAAATGATTGTGTTGTCAATAAGAGGAAATAGCTGTTGCAAAAAAGCTGCTGTTAATAACAGCAGCTTTTTGCAACAGCTATTTCATAGTATTCACATATAGTGTCATGATCCTTCCAATAGCCTAAATGTCATGGCAATTATCTTCATATGGACACCTATTAAACACCACATTAGCAAGAATCTTCAGTAACGTGTCAGTGAGCAGCTTTACCTTGCATGTAGACGATGAGTCTGTAAATAGAGCAAGGTGATTACAGCACCAGGGCTTTATATATAATGTATTTAGCGTAATCTACTTTCGGCAGCATAACCTGCACACCAGGGGCATTGCTGAACAATCACTATTTTAACTGGCTGTCCTAATTGAAATGCCACACTAATTGTCTTCCACAAAAATAAACACTAATTAGGAGAGTGAGTGAGTGAGCAAGTGAGCGAGTGAGCGCGCACCCGCGAGGTCGGGCGTGCATGCGTGCGCGCGTGCGTGAGTGCTTGCGTGCGTACTTGCGTGATGGGCGCTGCATGAATGGGTGGATAGGGAGAGAAAGGATGTGCCTGCATGCACCTCAAGACGCTGGTGTTTTAAATGACATGTTTGATGTTCGCA
This sequence comes from Chaetoderma sp. LZ-2023a, assembly GCA_034401795.1. NCBI lineage: Eukaryota > Metazoa > Mollusca > Caudofoveata > Chaetodermatida > Chaetodermatidae > Chaetoderma > Chaetoderma sp. LZ-2023a. The sequence continues at coordinate 2,760 of JAVVLW010000186.1, read as the reverse complement.
ATGCAGCTTTTTAGCAACGGTAAATGTTATTTACTGCCTTAGCTTGCTTAATAGTACTGCGTGAACATGAAGTTGCTTTGTTATGTTTTATCGTGTTGAAGACAACCCGCGAACCAGCACGTGCTTCTCAAAACTGTTGAGAAAATTTAGTGAATAAAGACGAAATCTGACATGGCCTATTGTTTGGAAACTCTCTTGTTAAAACTTAAAAGAAATTGACGGTGTTTCTAAAACTCTTTCCATTTAAATATTCCCAAACTACAGACGCGCTTCGCCTCAAAGCCGTGTTTTCCCAATCTAGACAACGCATGTTTCTTTTATACAAGCATGGCCGCTCTCTCATTCGATATCTAATTTGGTAACAACCTTCTATAAAGGTGTGCCCCAGAAAGAGAGTAAAAGACCAAAATGAACAATCAAACCAAACGTTGGCTGCTTTTTAGGCCTAAGTCGTAACAACATTATTTTTATATAGGCAGGGTAAGCACAAAATAAAAATAAAATGTAATATTAAAATTATGCCAAAGACACACATGGGTTATTGCATTGCCCTAAAGTCCTTGATACACTAATTTGACAGCACATCGATGCTTCTCTCACATTCAACAAAATATGTGTCTGTGGTCAAATGTAGAAGAACCTAGCGAGGCAAATTCGGTTGGGTAAATATTATCAGTGTGCAATCACGCACTTCATCCCAGATTCTCTGAAACATGGCCTTAGGAGAATAATATCTGGCACCTAGTTCAAGAAGGTGTAAATAATGTGGACATTAACACAGAAACAATAGATGGCAAATACACATTCCATTCCATGGCACGAGTTGTCTTTCAACACCAACCTCTTGGAACAGAGCAAACATCTACTGTTCCCATTAAGCACAGACAGGAGAAAAGTATGAAAGTTACTGCAGAGAGAGGATCACTAATAAATGTAGTGCAATTTCACAAACCTACTATGCGACCAGAACCATCTCATAAGCAACATGATACAAAGCAAATAACTGCACTATATTCCACCAGTATGAATAACATCTGTGACACAGCATGGCTTCTTTTGCGATAGTTACCGTGTGACGTGCTTCTTACGTGCTGCTGATATTGAATACAATAGAACACAGGAGCGCTAAACCAACTGATGTGAAATCAGTATACACTACAATGAACGAATGTAAGGATAAGTCTAATACACTTTGTCAAATTAATTCTGGTCAAACCACGGAACTGCAAAGATATGTATGCCATTGTGCAACGAGGTAAAGTGAACCGCACATAATGAATTTCAGGCACACACATCATGCTTGGGTGGCATTCATGTTATCTCCACCATAACAGCAATTGGCAAATAATAGGCGGATTGTGGACTTATAGATACCTGTAGAAACACTATGGCTCCTCGTTACCTCTCTTCATCAAGTAGAATTCATGAATTCATCTGCTCAGTCAATCATATGACGTCATATTCAATTAAGTGACGTGAAGGATGACGTCATAATCATTACGTCATGAATGACTTGATTTAGTCCGTCTTAACCGCGTAATAGTCCGACACGTTGTACGAATTGTATGTCTTGACTATTTAATAAACATTCTGTTGAATATTTTGAAACTAATTTGAATGGGCGCTTTGCTGCCATAGATCAATCGACCAATCCCAATAGGGGCACGGTATGAGTGGAGCTTAGCTAGAAATGGGTGGGTAATACAAAAAACTGGAAAGGTCCATTGGGTACCAGAGTAAAACAAGGGTACCTGCCTGCGATTGACTGACATAATGTCCAGGGTGACTAGAAATACTAACAATCTGACACAACGCTTCAACACACATACACACCCTGCTGTATATGCAACCACTAATACCGCCACACGCATATAAAATAGTCCCAGTACCGAGTACTTACTATTTTTAGATCATTTCGCAATAAAATTGTACAAGAAAATTCAGTGGACGAATTGTTAAGTTATAATTTCTAATAACCAATAGCTGTCCGTTAGGAATGTGATCGATAAAGGCACTACTATATTATATGCATAATCAACCTCCTCATTACTACACACGTAGTAACTGCGAAGGTCACCTAAGAGGTAGATGAACGAAAAACAATAGTTAAATAATACTGTTGAAAGTTATTGCTCCCTTTTATTTCAAATATTAGTTGGAATATCTGGTGCATTCATATTATGGTTGTATAAGCAAATTCTTAGGACTGCCGACCGGATTTCTGTTACGCGTCTCTACAATATTTGCACTGCCGCTCTCGGTCAGAGTGTCAACATAAAGAACAAAATCCATATTGGATTCCATCGCGATCAGGAGCGGATTAGATTTACAGAATTCTATATTACAAACAGTATTGCCAGATTTGTTCTGTCTCTGTCGGAGAACGATATCTAATCTTCCTGTAGAGCGTAGAGTCGATTCTTCTGCTACCATCGTCTCTTCTGAAAAGAGGTTATTATCTGCTAATATTATTATTATTATTATATTATTGTATATATATATATATATATATATATATATATATATATATATATATATATATATATATATATATATATATATATATATATATATATATATATATATATATATATATATATATATATATATATATATATATATATATATATATATATATATATATATATATATATATATATATATATATATATATATATATATATGGAATATAAAATCTAATCTAATCTAAATATATTTTTCAGTTTCGTTTGGCGAAAATCATTGTACAATCACATCATG
>JAVVLW010000185.1:0-27000 GCA_034401795.1 Chaetoderma sp. LZ-2023a | reverse complement strand
CCAGCTATTCAAGTTATTATGTTCTAACCCTCAGCTATCCAAGTTATTATGTTCTAACACCCAGCTATCCAAGTTATTATGTTCTAACACCCAGCTATCCAAGTTATTATGTTCTAACACTCAGCTATCCAAGTTATTATGTTCTAACACCCAGCTATACAAGTTATTATGTTCTAACCCTCAGCTATCCAAGTTATTATGTTCTAACCCTCAGCTATCCAAGTTATTATGTTCTAACCCTCAGCTATCCAAGTTATTATGTTCTAACACTCAGCTATCCAAGTTATTATGTTCTAACACCCAGCTATCCAAGTTATTATGTTCTAACACCCAGCTATTCAAGTTATTATGTTCTAACCCTCAGCTATCCAAGTTATTATGTTCTAACACCCAGCTATCCAAGTTATTATGTTCTAACACCCAGCTATCCAAGTTATTATGTTCTAACACTCAGCTATCCAAGTTATTATGTTCTAACACCCAGCTATACACGTTATTATGTTCTAACCCTCAGCTATCCAAGTTATTATGTTCTAACCCTCAGCTATCCAAGTTATTATGTTCTAACCCTCAGCTATCCAAGTTATTATGTTCTAACACTCAGCTATCCAAGTTATTATGTTCTAACACTCAGCTATCCAAGTTATTATGTTCTAACACCCAGCTATACAAGTTATTATGTTCTAACCCTCAGCTATCCAAGTTATTATGTTCTAACCCTCAGCTATACAAGTTATTATGTTCTAACCCTCAGCTATCCAAGTTATTATGTTCTATCCCTCAGCTATCCAAGTTATTATGTTCTAACCCTCAGCTATCCAAGTTATTATGTTCTAACACTCAGCTATCCAAGTTATTATGTTCTAACACCCAGCTATACAAGTTATTATGTTCTAACCCTCAGCTATCCAAGTTATTATGTTCTAACCCTCAGCTATCCAAGTTATTATGTTCTAACCCTCAGCTATCCAAGTTATTATGTTCTAACACTCAGCTATCCAAGTTATTATGTTCTAACACTCAGCTATCCAAGTTATTATGTTCTAACACCCAGCTATACAAGTTATTATGTTCTAACCCTCAGCTATACAAGTTATTATGTTCTAACCCTCAGCTATCCAAGTTATTATGTTCTAACCCTCAGCTATCCGAGTTATTATGTTCTAACCCCCCAGCTATACAAGTTATTATGTTCTAACACCCAGCTATCTAAGTTATTATGTTCTAACAACCAGCTATCCAAGTTATTATGTTCTAACACCCTGCGATCCAAGTTATTATGTTCTAACACCCAGCTATCCAAGTTATTATGTTCTAACACCCAGCTATACAAGTTATTATGTTCTAACACCCAGCTATCCAAGTTATTATGTTCTAACACCCAGCTATACAAGTTATTATGTTCTAACACCCAGCTATACAAGTTATTATGTTCTAACACCCAGCTATACAAGTTATTATGTTCTAACACCCAGCTATTCAAGTTATTATGTTCTAACACCCAGCCATCCAAGTTATTATGTTCTAACCCCCCAGCCATCCAAGTTATTATGTTCTAACCCCCAGCTTTCCAAGTTATTATGTTCTAACACCCAGCTATCCAAGTTATTATGTTCTAACACCCAGCTATCCAAGTTATTATGTTCTAACACCCAGCTATCCAAGTTATTATGTTCTAACCCTCAGCTATCCAAGTTATTATGTTCTAACACCCAGCTATCCAAGTTATTATGTTCTAACACCCAGCTATTCAAGTTATTATGTTCTAACCCTCAGCTATCCAAGTTATTATGTTCTAACACCCAGCTATCCAAGTTATTATGTTCTAACACCCAGCTATCCAAGTTATTATGTTCTAACACTCAGCTATCCAAGTTATTATGTTCTAACACCCAGCTATACAAGTTATTATGTTCTAACCCTCAGCTATCCAAGTTATTATGTTCTAACCCTCAGCTATCCAAGTTATTATGTTCTAACCCTCAGCTATCCAAGTTATTATGTTCTAACACTCAGCTATCCAAGTTATTATGTTCTAACACCCAGCTATCCAAGTTATTATGTTCTAACACCCAGCTATTCAAGTTATTATGTTCTAACCCTCAGCTATCCAAGTTATTATGTTCTAACACCCAGCTATCCAAGTTATTATGTTCTAACACCCAGCTATCCAAGTTATTATGTTCTAACACCCAGCTATCCAAGTTATTATGTTCTAACACCCAGCTATACAAGTTATTATGTTCTAACACCCAGCTATCCAAGTTATTATGTTCTAACAACCAGCTATCCAAGTTATTATGTTCTAACACCCAGCTATCTAAGTTATTATGTTCTAACAACCAGCTATCCAAGTTATTATGTTCTAACACCCTGCGATCCAAGTTATTATGTTCTAACACCCAGCTATCCAAGTTATTATGTTCTAACACCCAGCTATACAAGTTATTATGTTCTAACACCCAGCTATCCAAGTTATTATGTTCTAACACCCAGCTATACAAGTTATTATGTTCTAACACCCAGCTATACAAGTTATTATGTTCTAACACCCAGCTATACAAGTTATTATGTTCTAACACCCAGCTATTCAAGTTATTATGTTCTAACACCCAGCTATCCAAGTTATTATGTTCTAACCCCCCAGCCATCCAAGTTATTATGTTCTAACCCCCAGCTTTCCAAGTTATTATGTTCTAACACCCAGCTATCCAAGTTATTATGTTCTAACACCCAGCTATCCAAGTTATTATGTTCTAACACCCAGCTATCCAAGTTATTATGTTCTAACCCTCAGCTATCCAAGTTATTATGTTCTAACACCCAGCTATCCAAGTTATTATGTTCTAACACCCAGCTATTCAAGTTATTATGTTCTAACCCTCAGCTATCCAAGTTATTATGTTCTAACACCCAGCTATCCAAGTTATTATGTTCTAACCCTCAGCTATTCAAGTTATTATGTTCTAACCCTCAGCTATCCAAGTTATTATGTTCTAACACCCAGCTATCCAAGTTATTATGTTCTAACACCCAGCTATCCAAGTTATTATGTTCTAACACTCAGCTATCCAAGTTATTATGTTCTAACACCCAGCTATACACGTTATTATGTTCTAACCCTCAGCTATCCAAGTTATTATGTTCTAACCCTCAGCTATCCAAGTTATTATGTTCTAACCCTCAGCTATCCAAGTTATTATGTTCTAACACTCAGCTATCCAAGTTATTATGTTCTAACACTCAGCTATCCAAGTTATTATGTTCTAACACCCAGCTATACAAGTTATTATGTTCTAACCCTCAGCTATCCAAGTTATTATGTTCTAACCCTCAGCTATACAAGTTATTATGTTCTAACCCTCAGCTATCCAAGTTATTATGTTCTATCCCTCAGCTATCCAAGTTATTATGTTCTAACCCTCAGCTATCCAAGTTATTATGTTCTAACACTCAGCTATCCAAGTTATTATGTTCTAACACCCAGCTATACAAGTTATTATGTTCTAACCCTCAGCTATCCAAGTTATTATGTTCTAACCCTCAGCTATCCAAGTTATTATGTTCTAACCCTCAGCTATCCAAGTTATTATGTTCTAACACTCAGCTATCCAAGTTATTATGTTCTAACACTCAGCTATCCAAGTTATTATGTTCTAACACCCAGCTATACAAGTTATTATGTTCTAACCCTCAGCTATACAAGTTATTATGTTCTAACCCTCAGCTATCCAAGTTATTATGTTCTAACCCTCAGCTATCCGAGTTATTATGTTCTAACCCCCCAGCTATACAAGTTATTATGTTCTAACACCCAGCTATCTAAGTTATTATGTTCTAACAACCAGCTATCCAAGTTATTATGTTCTAACACCCTGCGATCCAAGTTATTATGTTCTAACACCCAGCTATCCAAGTTATTATGTTCTAACACCCAGCTATACAAGTTATTATGTTCTAACACCCAGCTATCCAAGTTATTATGTTCTAACACCCAGCTATACAAGTTATTATGTTCTAACACCCAGCTATACAAGTTATTATGTTCTAACACCCAGCTATACAAGTTATTATGTTCTAACACCCAGCTATTCAAGTTATTATGTTCTAACACCCAGCTATCCAAGTTATTATGTTCTAACCCCCCAGCCATCCAAGTTATTATGTTCTAACCCCCAGCTTTCCAAGTTATTATGTTCTAACACCCAGCTATCCAAGTTATTATGTTCTAACACCCAGCTATCCAAGTTATTATGTTCTAACACCCAGCTATCCAAGTTATTATGTTCTAACCCTCAGCTATCCACGTTATTATGTTCTAACACCCAGCTATCCAAGTTATTATGTTCTAACACCCAGCTATTCAAGTTATTATGTTCTAACCCTCAGCTTTCCAAGTTATTATGTTCTAACACCCAGCTATACAAGTTATTATGTTCTAACACCCAGCTATCCAAGTTATTATGTTCTAACACCCAGCTATCCAAGTTATTATGTTCTAACACCCAGCTATCCAAGTTATTATGTTCTAACACCCAGCTATACAAGTTATTATGTTCTAACACCCAGCTATCCAAGTTATTATGTTCTAACAACCAGCTATCCAAGTTATTATGTTCTAACACCCAGCTATCTAAGTTATTATGTTCTAACAACCAGCTATCCAAGTTATTATGTTCTAACACCCTGCGATCCAAGTTATTATGTTCTAACACCCAGCTATCCAAGTTATTATGTTCTAACACCCAGCTATACAAGTTATTATGTTCTAACACCCAGCTATCCAAGTTATTATGTTCTAACACCCAGCTATACAAGTTATTATGTTCTAACACCCAGCTATCCAAGTTATTATGTTCTAACACTCAGCTATCCAAGTTATTATGTTCTAACACCCAGCTATACAAGTTATTATGTTCTAACCCTCAGCTATCCAAGTTATTATGTTCTAACCCTCAGCTATCCAAGTTATTATGTTCTAACCCTCAGCTATCCAAGTTATTATGTTCTAACACTCAGCTATCCAAGTTATTATGTTCTAACACCCAGCTATCCAAGTTATTATGTTCTAACACCCAGCTATTCAAGTTATTATGTTCTAACCCTCAGCTATCCAAGTTATTATGTTCTAACACCCAGCTATCCAAGTTATTATGTTCTAACACCCAGCTATCCAAGTTATTATGTTCTAACACTCAGCTATCCAAGTTATTATGTTCTAACACCCAGCTATACAAGTTATTATGTTCTAACCCTCAGCTATCCAAGTTATTATGTTCTAACCCTCAGCTATCCAAGTTATTATGTTCTAACCCTCAGCTATCCAAGTTATTATGTTCTAACACTCAGCTATCCAAGTTATTATGTTCTAACACTCAGCTATCCAAGTTATTATGTTCTAACACCCAGCTATACAAGTTATTATGTTCTAACCCTCAGCTATCCAAGTTATTATGTTCTAACCCTCAGCTATACAAGTTATTATGTTCTAACACTCAGCTATCCAAGTTATTATGTTCTAACACCCAGCTATCCAAGTTATTATGTTCTAACACCCAGCTATTCAAGTTATTATGTTCTAACACCCAGCTATCCAAGTTATTATGTTCTAACACCCAGCTATCCAAGTTATTATGTTCTAACACCCAGCTATCCAAGTTATTATGTTCTAACACTCAGCTATCCAAGTTATTATGTTCTAACACCCAGCTATACACGTTATTATGTTCTAACCCTCAGCTATCCAAGTTATTATGTTCTAACCCTCAGCTATCCAAGTTATTATGTTCTAACCCTCAGCTATCCAAGTTATTATGTTCTAACACTCAGCTATCCAAGTTATTATGTTCTAACACTCAGCTATCCAAGTTATTATGTTCTAACACCCAGCTATACAAGTTATTATGTTCTAACCCTCAGCTATCCAAGTTATTATGTTCTAACCCTCAGCTATACAAGTTATTATGTTCTAACCCTCAGCTATCCAAGTTATTATGTTATCCCTCAGCTATCCAAGTTATTATGTTCTAACCCTCAGCTATCCAAGTTATTATGTTCTAACACTCAGCTATCCAAGTTATTATGTTCTAACACCCAGCTATACAAGTTATTATGTTCTAACCCTCAGCTATCCAAGTTATTATGTTCTAACCCTCAGCTATCCAAGTTATTATGTTCTAACCCTCAGCTATCCAAGTTATTATGTTCTAACACTCAGCTATCCAAGTTATTATGTTCTAACACTCAGCTATCCAAGTTATTATGTTCTAACACCCAGCTATACAAGTTATTATGTTCTAACCCTCAGCTATACAAGTTATTATGTTCTAACCCTCAGCTATCCAAGTTATTATGTTCTAACCCTCAGCTATACAAGTTATTATGTTCTAACACCCAGCTATCTAAGTTATTATGTTCTAACAACCAGCTATCCAAGTTATTATGTTCTAACACCCTGCGATCCAAGTTATTATGTTCTAACACCCAGCTATCCAAGTTATTATGTTCTAACACCCAGCTATACAAGTTATTATGTTCTAACACCCAGCTATCCAAGTTATTATGTTCTAACACCCAGCTATACAAGTTATTATGTTCTAACACCCAGCTATACAAGTTATTATGTTCTAACACCCAGCTATACAAGTTATTATGTTCTAACACCCAGCTATTCAAGTTATTATGTTCTAACACCCAGCTATCCAAGTTATTATGTTCTAACCCCCCAGCCATCCAAGTTATTATGTTCTAACCCCCAGCTTTCCAAGTTATTATGTTCTAACACCCAGCTATCCAAGTTATTATGTTCTAACACCCAGCTATCCAAGTTATTATGTTCTAACACCCAGCTATCCAAGTTATTATGTTCTAACCCTCAGCTATCCAAGTTATTATGTTCTAACACCCAGCTATCCAAGTTATTATGTTCTAACACCCAGCTATTCAAGTTATTATGTTCTAACCCTCAGCTATCCAAGTTATTATGTTCTAACACCCAGCTATCCAAGTTATTATGTTCTAACACCCAGCTATCCAAGTTATTATGTTCTAACACTCAGCTATCCAAGTTATTATGTTCTAACACCCAGCTATACAAGTTATTATGTTCTAACCCTCAGCTATCCAAGTTATTATGTTCTAACCCTCAGCTATCCAAGTTATTATGTTCTAACCCTCAGCTATCCAAGTTATTATGTTCTAACACTCAGCTATCCAAGTTATTATGTTCTAACACCCAGCTATCCAAGTTATTATGTTCTAACACCCAGCTATTCAAGTTATTATGTTCTAACCCTCAGCTATCCAAGTTATTATGTTCTAACACCCAGCTATCCAAGTTATTATGTTCTAACACCCAGCTATCCAAGTTATTATGTTCTAACACTCAGCTATCCAAGTTATTATGTTCTAACACCCAGCTATACACGTTATTATGTTCTAACCCTCAGCTATCCAAGTTATTATGTTCTAACCCTCAGCTATCCAAGTTATTATGTTCTAACCCTCAGCTATCCAAGTTATTATGTTCTAACACTCAGCTATCCAAGTTATTATGTTCTAACACTCAGCTATCCAAGTTATTATGTTCTAACACCCAGCTATACAAGTTATTATGTTCTAACCCTCAGCTATCCAAGTTATTATGTTCTAACCCTCAGCTATACAAGTTATTATGTTCTAACCCTCAGCTATCCAAGTTATTATGTTCTATCCCTCAGCTATCCAAGTTATTATGTTCTAACCCTCAGCTATCCAAGTTATTATGTTCTAACACTCAGCTATCCAAGTTATTATGTTCTAACACCCAGCTATACAAGTTATTATGTTCTAACCCTCAGCTATCCAAGTTATTATGTTCTAACCCTCAGCTATCCAAGTTATTATGTTCTAACCCTCAGCTATCCAAGTTATTATGTTCTAACACCCAGCTATCCAAGTTATTATGTTCTAACACCCAGCTATCCAAGTTATTATGTTCTAACACTCAGCTATCCAAGTTATTATGTTCTAACACCCAGCTATACACGTTATTATGTTCTAACCCTCAGCTATCCAAGTTATTATGTTCTAACCCTCAGCTATCCAAGTTATTATGTTCTAACCCTCAGCTATCCAAGTTATTATGTTCTAACACTCAGCTATCCAAGTTATTATGTTCTAACACTCAGCTATCCAAGTTATTATGTTCTAACACCCAGCTATACAAGTTATTATGTTCTAACCCTCAGCTATCCAAGTTATTATGTTCTAACCCTCAGCTATACAAGTTATTATGTTCTAACCCTCAGCTATCCAAGTTATTATGTTCTAACCCTCAGCTATCCAAGTTATTATGTTCTAACCCTCAGCTATCCAAGTTATTATGTTCTAACACTCAGCTATCCAAGTTATTATGTTCTAACACCCAGCTATACAAGTTATTATGTTCTAACCCTCAGCTATCCAAGTTATTATGTTCTAACCCTCAGCTATCCAAGTTATTATGTTCTAACCCTCAGCTATCCAAGTTATTATGTTCTAACACTCAGCTATCCAAGTTATTATGTTCTAACACTCAGCTATCCAAGTTATTATGTTCTAACACCCAGCTATACAAGTTATTATGTTCTAACCCTCAGCTATACAAGTTATTATGTTCTAACCCTCAGCTATCCAAGTTATTATGTTCTAACCCTCAGCTATCCGAGTTATTATGTTCTAACCCCCCAGCTATACAAGTTATTATGTTCTAACACCCAGCTATCTAAGTTATTATGTTCTAACAACCAGCTATCCAAGTTATTATGTTCTAACACCCTGCGATCCAAGTTATTATGTTCTAACACCCAGCTATCCAAGTTATTATGTTCTAACACCCAGCTATACAAGTTATTATGTTCTAACACCCAGCTATCCAAGTTATTATGTTCTAACACCCAGCTATACAAGTTATTATGTTCTAACACCCAGCTATACAAGTTATTATGTTCTAACACCCAGCTATCCAAGTTATTATGTTCTAACCCCCCAGCCATCCAAGTTATTATGTTCTAACCCCCAGCTTTCCAAGTTATTATGTTCTAACACCCAGCTATCCAAGTTATTATGTTCTAACACCCAGCTATCCAAGTTATTATGTTCTAACACCCAGCTATCCAAGTTATTATGTTCTAACCCTCAGCTATCCAAGTTATTATGTTCTAACACCCAGCTATCCAAGTTATTATGTTCTAACACCCAGCTATTCAAGTTATTATGTTCTAACCCTCAGCTATCCAAGTTATTATGTTCTAACACCCAGCTATCCAAGTTATTATGTTCTAACACCCAGCTATCCAAGTTATTATGTTCTAACACTCAGCTATCCAAGTTATTATGTTCTAACACCCAGCTATACAAGTTATTATGTTCTAACCCTCAGCTATCCAAGTTATTATGTTCTAACCCTCAGCTATCCAAGTTATTATGTTCTAACCCTCAGCTATCCAAGTTATTATGTTCTAACACTCAGCTATCCAAGTTATTATGTTCTAACACCCAGCTATCCAAGTTATTATGTTCTAACACCCAGCTATTCAAGTTATTATGTTCTAACCCTCAGCTATCCAAGTTATTATGTTCTAACACCCAGCTATCCAAGTTATTATGTTCTAACACCCAGCTATCCAAGTTATTATGTTCTAACACTCAGCTATCCAAGTTATTATGTTCTAACACCCAGCTATACAAGTTATTATGTTCTAACCCTCAGCTATCCAAGTTATTATGTTCTAACCCTCAGCTATCCAAGTTATTATGTTCTAACCCTCAGCTATCCAAGTTATTATGTTCTAACACTCAGCTATCCAAGTTATTATGTTCTAACACTCAGCTATCCAAGTTATTATGTTCTAACACCCAGCTATACAAGTTATTATGTTCTAACCCTCAGCTATCCAAGTTATTATGTTCTAACCCTCAGCTATACAAGTTATTATGTTCTAACCCTCAGCTATCCAAGTTATTATGTTCTAACCCTCAGCTATCCAAGTTATTATGTTCTAACCCTCAGCTATCCAAGTTATTATGTTCTAACACTCAGCTATCCAAGTTATTATGTTCTAACACCCAGCTATACAAGTTATTATGTTCTAACCCTCAGCTATCCAAGTTATTATGTTCTAACCCTCAGCTATCCAAGTTATTATGTTCTAACCCTCAGCTATCCAAGTTATTATGTTCTAACACTCAGCTATCCAAGTTATTATGTTCTAACACCCAGCTATCCAAGTTATTATGTTCTAACACCCAGCTATTCAAGTTATTATGTTCTAACCCTCAGCTATCCAAGTTATTATGTTCTAACACCCAGCTATCCAAGTTATTATGTTCTAACACCCAGCTATCCAAGTTATTATGTTCTAACACTCAGCTATCCAAGTTATTATGTTCTAACACCCAGCTATACAAGTTATTATGTTCTAACCCTCAGCTATCCAAGTTATTATGTTCTAACCCTCAGCTATCCAAGTTATTATGTTCTAACCCTCAGCTATCCAAGTTATTATGTTCTAACACTCAGCTATCCAAGTTATTATGTTCTAACACTCAGCTATCCAAGTTATTATGTTCTAACACCCAGCTATACAAGTTATTATGTTCTAACCCTCAGCTATCCAAGTTATTATGTTCTAACCCTCAGCTATACAAGTTATTATGTTCTAACCCTCAGCTATCCAAGTTATTATGTTCTAACCCTCAGCTATCCAAGTTATTATGTTCTAACCCTCAGCTATCCAAGTTATTATGTTCTAACACTCAGCTATCCAAGTTATTATGTTCTAACACCCAGCTATACAAGTTATTATGTTCTAACCCTCAGCTATCCAAGTTATTATGTTCTAACCCTCAGCTATCCAAGTTATTATGTTCTAACCCTCAGCTATCCAAGTTATTATGTTCTAACACTCAGCTATCCAAGTTATTATGTTCTAACACTCAGCTATCCAAGTTATTATGTTCTAACACCCAGCTATACAAGTTATTATGTTCTAACCCTCAGCTATACAAGTTATTATGTTCTAACCCTCAGCTATCCAAGTTATTATGTTCTAACCCTCAGCTATCCGAGTTATTATGTTCTAACCCCCCAGCTATACAAGTTATTATGTTCTAACACCCAGCTATCTAAGTTATTATGTTCTAACACCAGCTATCCAAGTTATTATGTTCTAACACCCTGCGATCCAAGTTATTATGTTCTAACACCCAGCTATCCAAGTTATTATGTTCTAACACCCAGCTATACAAGTTATTATGTTCTAACACCCAGCTATCCAAGTTATTATGTTCTAACACCCAGCTATACAAGTTATTATGTTCTAACACCCAGCTATACAAGTTATTATGTTCTAACACCCAGCTATACAAGTTATTATGTTCTAACCCTCAGCTTTCCAAGTTATTATGTTCTAACACCCAGCTATACAAGTTATTATGTTCTAACACCCAGCTATCCAAGTTATTATGTTCTAACACCCAGCTATCCAAGTTATTATGTTCTAACACCCAGCTATCCAAGTTATTATGTTCTAACACCCAGCTATACAAGTTATTATGTTCTAACACCCAGCTATCCAAGTTATTATGTTCTAACAACCAGCTATCCAAGTTATTATGTTCTAACACCCAGCTATCTTAGTTATTATGTTCTAACAACCAGCTATCCAAGTTATTATGTTCTAACACCCTGCGATCCAAGTTATTATGTTCTAACACCCAGCTATCCAAGTTATTATGTTCTAACACCCAGCTATACAAGTTATTATGTTCTAACACCCAGCTATCCAAGTTATTATGTTCTAACACCCAGCTATACAAGTTATTATGTTCTAACACCCAGCTATACAAGTTATTATGTTCTAACACCCAGCTATACAAGTTATTATGTTCTAACACCCAGCTATTCAAGTTATTATGTTCTAACACCCAGCTATCCAAGTTATTATGTTCTAACCCCCCAGCCATCCAAGTTATTATGTTCTAACCCCCAGCTTTCCAAGTTATTATGTTCTAACACCCAGCTATCCAAGTTATTATGTTCTAACACCCAGCTATCCAAGTTATTATGTTCTAACACCCAGCTATCCAAGTTATTATGTTCTAACCCTCAGCTATCCAAGTTATTATGTTCTAACACCCAGCTATCCAAGTTATTATGTTCTAACACCCAGCTATTCAAGTTATTATGTTCTAACCCTCAGCTATCCAAGTTATTATGTTCTAACACCCAGCTATCCAAGTTATTATGTTCTAACACCCAGCTATCCAAGTTATTATGTTCTAACACTCAGCTATCCAAGTTATTATGTTCTAACACCCAGCTATACAAGTTATTATGTTCTAACCCTCAGCTATCCAAGTTATTATGTTCTAACCCTCAGCTATCCAAGTTATTATGTTCTAACCCTCAGCTATCCAAGTTATTATGTTCTAACACTCAGCTATCCAAGTTATTATGTTCTAACACCCAGCTATCCAAGTTATTATGTTCTAACACCCAGCTATTCAAGTTATTATGTTCTAACCCTCAGCTATCCAAGTTATTATGTTCTAACACCCAGCTATCCAAGTTATTATGTTCTAACACCCAGCTATCCAAGTTATTATGTTCTAACACTCAGCTATCCAAGTTATTATGTTCTAACACCCAGCTATACAAGTTATTATGTTCTAACCCTCAGCTATCCAAGTTATTATGTTCTAACCCTCAGCTATCCAAGTTATTATGTTCTAACCCTCAGCTATCCAAGTTATTATGTTCTAACACTCAGCTATCCAAGTTATTATGTTCTAACACTCAGCTATCCAAGTTATTATGTTCTAACACCCAGCTATACAAGTTATTATGTTCTAACCCTCAGCTATCCAAGTTATTATGTTCTAACCCTCAGCTATACAAGTTATTATGTTCTAACCCTCAGCTATCCAAGTTATTATGTTCTAACCCTCAGCTATCCAAGTTATTATGTTCTAACCCTCAGCTATCCAAGTTATTATGTTCTAACACTCAGCTATCCAAGTTATTATGTTCTAACACCCAGCTATACAAGTTATTATGTTCTAACCCTCAGCTATCCAAGTTATTATGTTCTAACCCTCAGCTATCCAAGTTATTATGTTCTAACCCTCAGCTATCCAAGTTATTATGTTCTAACACTCAGCTATCCAAGTTATTATGTTCTAACACCCAGCTATCCAAGTTATTATGTTCTAACACCCAGCTATTCAAGTTATTATGTTCTAACCCTCAGCTATCCAAGTTATTATGTTCTAACACCCAGCTATCCAAGTTATTATGTTCTAACACCCAGCTATCCAAGTTATTATGTTCTAACACTCAGCTATCCAAGTTATTATGTTCTAACACTCAGCTATCCAAGTTATTATGTTCTAACACCCAGCTATACAAGTTATTATGTTCTAACCCTCAGCTATCCAAGTTATTATGTTCTAACCCTCAGCTATCCAAGTTATTATGTTCTAACACTCAGCTATCCAAGTTATTATGTTCTAACACTCAGCTATCCAAGTTATTATGTTCTAACACCCAGCTATACAAGTTATTATGTTCTAACACCCAGCTATCCAAGTTATTATGTTCTAACCCTCAGCTATACAAGTTATTATGTTCTAACCCTCAGCTATACAAGTTATTATGTTCTAACCCTCAGCTATCCAAGTTATTATGTTCTAACCCTCAGCTATCCAAGTTATTATGTTCTAACACTCAGCTATCCAAGTTATTATGTTCTAACACCCAGCTATACAAGTTATTATGTTCTAACCCTCAGCTATCCAAGTTATTATGTTCTAACCCTCAGCTATCCAAGTTATTATGTTCTAACCCTCAGCTATCCAAGTTATTATGTTCTAACCCTCAGCTATCCAAGTTATTATGTTCTAACACTCAGCTATCCAAGTTATTATGTTCTAACACCCAGCTATACAAGTTATTATGTTCTAACCCTCAGCTATACAAGTTATTATGTTCTAACCCTCAGCTATCCAAGTTATTATGTTCTAACCCTCAGCTATCCGAGTTATTATGTTCTAACCCCCCAGCTATACAAGTTATTATGTTCTAACACCCAGCTATCTAAGTTATTATGTTCTAACAACCAGCTATCCAAGTTATTATGTTCTAACACCCTGCGATCCAAGTTATTATGTTCTAACACCCAGCTATCCAAGTTATTATGTTCTAACACCCAGCTATACAAGTTATTATGTTCTAACACCCAGCTATCCAAGTTATTATGTTCTAACACCCAGCTATACAAGTTATTATGTTCTAACACCCAGCTATACAAGTTATTATGTTCTAACACCCAGCTATCCAAGTTATTATGTTCTAACCCCCCAGCCATCCAAGTTATTATGTTCTAACCCCCAGCTTTCCAAGTTATTATGTTCTAACACCCAGCTATCCAAGTTATTATGTTCTAACACCCAGCTATCCAAGTTATTATGTTCTAACACCCAGCTATCCAAGTTATTATGTTCTAACCCTCAGCTATCCAAGTTATTATGTTCTAACACCCAGCTATCCAAGTTATTATGTTCTAACACCCAGCTATTCAAGTTATTATGTTCTAACCCTCAGCTATCCAAGTTATTATGTTCTAACACCCAGCTATCCAAGTTATTATGTTCTAACACCCAGCTATCCAAGTTATTATGTTCTAACACTCAGCTATCCAAGTTATTATGTTCTAACACCCAGCTATACAAGTTATTATGTTCTAACCCTCAGCTATCCAAGTTATTATGTTCTAACCCTCAGCTATCCAAGTTATTATGTTCTAACCCTCAGCTATCCAAGTTATTATGTTCTAACACTCAGCTATCCAAGTTATTATGTTCTAACACCCAGCTATCCAAGTTATTATGTTCTAACACCCAGCTATTCAAGTTATTATGTTCTAACCCTCAGCTATCCAAGTTATTATGTTCTAACACCCAGCTATCCAAGTTATTATGTTCTAACACCCAGCTATCCAAGTTATTATGTTCTAACACTCAGCTATCCAAGTTATTATGTTCTAACACCCAGCTATACAAGTTATTATGTTCTAACCCTCAGCTATCCAAGTTATTATGTTCTAACCCTCAGCTATCCAAGTTATTATGTTCTAACCCTCAGCTATCCAAGTTATTATGTTCTAACACTCAGCTATCCAAGTTATTATGTTCTAACACTCAGCTATCCAAGTTATTATGTTCTAACACCCAGCTATACAAGTTATTATGTTCTAACCCTCAGCTATCCAAGTTATTATGTTCTAACCCTCAGCTATACAAGTTATTATGTTCTAACCCTCAGCTATCCAAGTTATTATGTTCTAACCCTCAGCTATCCAAGTTATTATGTTCTAACCCTCAGCTATCCAAGTTATTATGTTCTAACACTCAGCTATCCAAGTTATTATGTTCTAACACCCAGCTATACAAGTTATTATGTTCTAACCCTCAGCTATCCAAGTTATTATGTTCTAACCCTCAGCTATCCAAGTTATTATGTTCTAACCCTCAGCTATCCAAGTTATTATGTTCTAACACTCAGCTATCCAAGTTATTATGTTCTAACACCCAGCTATCCAAGTTATTATGTTCTAACACCCAGCTATTCAAGTTATTATGTTCTAACCCTCAGCTATCCAAGTTATTATGTTCTAACACCCAGCTATCCAAGTTATTATGTTCTAACACCCAGCTATCCAAGTTATTATGTTCTAACACTCAGCTATCCAAGTTATTATGTTCTAACACCCAGCTATACAAGTTATTATGTTCTAACCCTCAGCTATCCAAGTTATTATGTTCTAACCCTCAGCTATCCAAGTTATTATGTTCTAACCCTCAGCTATCCAAGTTATTATGTTCTAACACTCAGCTATCCAAGTTATTATGTTCTAACACTCAGCTATCCAAGTTATTATGTTCTAACACCCAGCTATACAAGTTATTATGTTCTAACCCTCAGCTATCCAAGTTATTATGTTCTAACCCTCAGCTATACAAGTTATTATGTTCTAACCCTCAGCTATCCAAGTTATTATGTTCTAACCCTCAGCTATCCAAGTTATTATGTTCTAACCCTCAGCTATCCAAGTTATTATGTTCTAACACTCAGCTATCCAAGTTATTATGTTCTAACACCCAGCTATACAAGTTATTATGTTCTAACCCTCAGCTATCCAAGTTATTATGTTCTAACCCTCAGCTATCCAAGTTATTATGTTCTAACCCTCAGCTATCCAAGTTATTATGTTCTAACACTCAGCTATCCAAGTTATTATGTTCTAACACTCAGCTATCCAAGTTATTATGTTCTAACACCCAGCTATACAAGTTATTATGTTCTAACCCTCAGCTATACAAGTTATTATGTTCTAACCCTCAGCTATCCAAGTTATTATGTTCTAACCCTCAGCTATCCGAGTTATTATGTTCTAACCCCCCAGCTATACAAGTTATTATGTTCTAACACCCAGCTATCTAAGTTATTATGTTCTAACAACCAGCTATCCAAGTTATTATGTTCTAACACCCTGCGATCCAAGTTATTATGTTCTAACACCCAGCTATCCAAGTTATTATGTTCTAACACCCAGCTATACAAGTTATTATGTTCTAACACCCAGCTATCCAAGTTATTATGTTCTAACACCCAGCTATACAAGTTATTATGTTCTAACACCCAGCTATACAAGTTATTATGTTCTAACACCCAGCTATCCAAGTTATTATGTTCTAACCCCCCAGCCATCCAAGTTATTATGTTCTAACCCCCAGCTTTCCAAGTTATTATGTTCTAACACCCAGCTATCCAAGTTATTATGTTCTAACACCCAGCTATCCAAGTTATTATGTTCTAACACCCAGCTATCCAAGTTATTATGTTCTAACCCTCAGCTATCCAAGTTATTATGTTCTAACACCCAGCTATCCAAGTTATTATGTTCTAACACCCAGCTATTCAAGTTATTATGTTCTAACCCTCAGCTATCCAAGTTATTATGTTCTAACACCCAGCTATCCAAGTTATTATGTTCTAACACCCAGCTATCCAAGTTATTATGTTCTAACACTCAGCTATCCAAGTTATTATGTTCTAACACCCAGCTATACAAGTTATTATGTTCTAACCCTCAGCTATCCAAGTTATTATGTTCTAACCCTCAGCTATCCAAGTTATTATGTTCTAACCCTCAGCTATCCAAGTTATTATGTTCTAACACTCAGCTATCCAAGTTATTATGTTCTAACACCCAGCTATCCAAGTTATTATGTTCTAACACCCAGCTATTCAAGTTATTATGTTCTAACCCTCAGCTATCCAAGTTATTATGTTCTAACACCCAGCTATCCAAGTTATTATGTTCTAACACCCAGCTATCCAAGTTATTATGTTCTAACACTCAGCTATCCAAGTTATTATGTTCTAACACCCAGCTATACAAGTTATTATGTTCTAACCCTCAGCTATCCAAGTTATTATGTTCTAACCCTCAGCTATCCAAGTTATTATGTTCTAACCCTCAGCTATCCAAGTTATTATGTTCTAACACTCAGCTATCCAAGTTATTATGTTCTAACACTCAGCTATCCAAGTTATTATGTTCTAACACCCAGCTATACAAGTTATTATGTTCTAACCCTCAGCTATCCAAGTTATTATGTTCTAACCCTCAGCTATACAAGTTATTATGTTCTAACCCTCAGCTATCCAAGTTATTATGTTCTAACCCTCAGCTATCCAAGTTATTATGTTCTAACCCTCAGCTATCCAAGTTATTATGTTCTAACACTCAGCTATCCAAGTTATTATGTTCTAACACCCAGCTATACAAGTTATTATGTTCTAACCCTCAGCTATCCAAGTTATTATGTTCTAACCCTCAGCTATCCAAGTTATTATGTTCTAACCCTCAGCTATCCAAGTTATTATGTTCTAACACTCAGCTATCCAAGTTATTATGTTCTAACACCCAGCTATCCAAGTTATTATGTTCTAACACCCAGCTATTCAAGTTATTATGTTCTAACCCTCAGCTATCCAAGTTATTATGTTCTAACACCCAGCTATCCAAGTTATTATGTTCTAACACCCAGCTATCCAAGTTATTATGTTCTAACACTCAGCTATCCAAGTTATTATGTTCTAACACCCAGCTATACAAGTTATTATGTTCTAACCCTCAGCTATCCAAGTTATTATGTTCTAACCCTCAGCTATCCAAGTTATTATGTTCTAACCCTCAGCTATCCAAGTTATTATGTTCTAACCCTCAGCTATCCAAGTTATTATGTTCTAACCCTCAGCTATCCAAGTTATTATGTTCTAACACTCAGCTATCCAAGTTATTATGTTCTAACACCCAGCTATACAAGTTATTATGTTCTAACCCTCAGCTATCCAAGTTATTATGTTCTAACCCTCAGCTATCCAAGTTATTATGTTCTAACCCTCAGCTATCCAAGTTATTATGTTCTAACACTCAGCTATCCAAGTTATTATGTTCTAACACTCAGCTATCCAAGTTATTATGTTCTAACACCCAGCTATACAAGTTATTATGTTCTAACCCTCAGCTATACAAGTTATTATGTTCTAACCCTCAGCTATCCAAGTTATTATGTTCTAACCCTCAGCTATCCGAGTTATTATGTTCTAACCCCCCAGCTATACAAGTTATTATGTTCTAACACCCAGCTATCTAAGTTATTATGTTCTAACAACCAGCTATCCAAGTTATTATGTTCTAACACCCTGCGATCCAAGTTATTATGTTCTAACACCCAGCTATCCAAGTTATTATGTTCTAACACCCAGCTATACAAGTTATTATGTTCTAACACCCAGCTATCCAAGTTATTATGTTCTAACACCCAGCTATACAAGTTATTATGTTCTAACACCCAGCTATACAAGTTATTATGTTCTAACACCCAGCTATACAAGTTATTATGTTCTAACACCCAGCTATACAAGTTATTATGTTCTAACACCCAGCTATCCAAGTTATTATGTTCTAACCCCCCAGCCATCCAAGTTATTATGTTCTAACCCCCAGCTTTCCAAGTTATTATGTTCTAACACCCAGCTATCCAAGTTATTATGTTCTAACACCCAGCTATCCAAGTTATTATGTTCTAACACCCAGCTATACAAGTTATTATGTTCTAACCCTCAGCTTTCCAAGTTATTATGTTCTAACACCCAGCTATACAAGTTATTATGTTCTAACACCCAGCTATCCAAGTTATTATGTTCTAACACCCAGCTATCCAAGTTATTATGTTCTAACACCCAGCTATCCAAGTTATTATGTTCTAACACCCAGCTATACAAGTTATTATGTTCTAACACCCAGCTATCCAAGTTATTATGTTCTAACAACCAGCTATCCAAGTTATTATGTTCTAACACCCAGCTATCTAAGTTATTATGTTCTAACAACCAGCTATCCAAGTTATTATGTTCTAACACCCTGCGATCCAAGTTATTATGTTCTAACACCCAGCTATCCAAGTTATTATGTTCTAACACCCAGCTATACAAGTTATTATGTTCTAACACCCAGCTATCCAAGTTATTATGTTCTAACACCCAGCTATACAAGTTATTATGTTCTAACACCCAGCTATACAAGTTATTATGTTCTAACACCCAGCTATACAAGTTATTATGTTCTAACACCCAGCTATTCAAGTTATTATGTTCTAACACCCAGCTATCCAAGTTATTATGTTCTAACCCCCTCAGCCTATCCAAGTTATTATGTTCTAACCCCCAGCTTTCCAAGTTATTATGTTCTAACACCCAGCTATCCAAGTTATTATGTTCTAACACCCAGCTATCCAAGTTATTATGTTCTAACACCCAGCTATCCAAGTTATTATGTTCTAACCCTCAGCTATCCAAGTTATTATGTTCTAACACCCAGCTATCCAAGTTATTATGTTCTAACACCCAGCTATTCAAGTTATTATGTTCTAACCCTCAGCTATCCAAGTTATTATGTTCTAACACCCAGCTATCCAAGTTATTATGTTCTAACACCCAGCTATCCAAGTTATTATGTTCTAACACTCAGCTATCCAAGTTATTATGTTCTAACACCCAGCTATACAAGTTATTATGTTCTAACCCTCAGCTATCCAAGTTATTATGTTCTAACCCTCAGCTATCCAAGTTATTATGTTCTAACCCTCAGCTATCCAAGTTATTATGTTCTAACACTCAGCTATCCAAGTTATTATGTTCTAACACCCAGCTATCCAAGTTATTATGTTCTAACACCCAGCTATACAAGTTATTATGTTCTAACCCTCAGCTATCCAAGTTATTATGTTCTAACACCCAGCTATCCATGTTATTATGTTCTAACACCCAGCTATCCAAGTTATTATGTTCTAACACTCAGCTATCCAAGTTATTATGTTCTAACACCCAGCTATACAAGTTATTATGTTCTAACCCTCAGCTATCCAAGTTATTATGTTCTAACCCTCAGCTATCCAAGTTATTATGTTCTAACCCTCAGCTATCCAAGTTATTATGTTCTAACACTCAGCTATCCAAGTTATTATGTTCTAACACTCAGCTATCCAAGTTATTATGTTCTAACACCCAGCTATACAAGTTATTATGTTCTAACCCTCAGCTATCCAAGTTATTATGTTCTAACCCTCAGCTATACAAGTTATTATGTTCTAACCCTCAGCTATCCAAGTTATTATGTTCTAACCCTCAGCTATCCAAGTTATTATGTTCTAACCCTCAGCTATCCAAGTTATTATGTTCTAACACTCAGCTATCCAAGTTATTATGTTCTAACACCCAGCTATACAAGTTATTATGTTCTAACCCTCAGCTATCCAAGTTATTATGTTCTAACCCTCAGCTATCCAAGTTATTATGTTCTAACCCTCAGCTATCCAAGTTATTATGTTCTAACACTCAGCTATCCAAGTTATTATGTTCTAACACTCAGCTATCCAAGTTATTATGTTCTAACACCCAGCTATACAAGTTATTATGTTCTAACCCTCAGCTATCCAAGTTATTATGTTCTAACCCTCAGCTATACAAGTTATTATGTTCTAACCCTCAGCTATCCAAGTTATTATGTTCTAACCCTCAGCTATCCGAGTTATTATGTTCTAACCCCCCAGCTATACAAGTTATTATGTTCTAACACCCAGCTATACAAGTTATTATGTTCTAGCCCTCAGCTATTCGAGTTATTATGCTCTAACACTCAGCTATACAAGTTATTATGTTCTAGCCCTCAGCTATTCGAGTTATTATGTTCTAACACCCAGCTATACAAGTTATTATGTTCTAGCCCTCAGCTATTCGAGTTATTATGTTCTAACACCCAGCTATACAAGTTATTATGTTCTAGCCCTCAGCTATTCGAGTTATTATGTTCTAACCCACAGCTATCCAAGTTATTATGTTCTAACACCCAGCTATACAAGTTATTATGTTCTAGCCCTCAGCTATTCGAGTTATTATGTTCTAACCCTCAGCTATCCGAGTTATTATGTTCTAACCCTCAGCTATCCAAGTTATGTTTTAACCCTCAGCTATACAAGTTATTATGTTCTAGCCCTCAGCTATTCGAGTTATTATGTTCTAACCCTCAGCTATCCGAGTTATTATGTTCTAACACCCAGCTATACAAGTTATTATGTTCTAGCCCTCAGCTATCCAAGTTATTATGTTCTAACCCTCAGCTATACAAGTTATTATGTTCTAACCCCCAGCTATACAAGTTATTATGTTCTAGCCCTCAGCTATTCGAGTTATGTTCTAGCCCTCAGCTATTCGAGTTATTATGTTTTAACCCTCAGCTATCCAAGTTATTATGTTCTAACCCTCAGCTATCCAAGTTATGTTTTAACCCTCAGCTATCCAAGTTATGTTCTAACCCTCAGCTATCCGAGTTATTATGTTCTAACACCCAGCTATACAAGTTATTATGTTCTAGCCCTCAGCTATTCGAGTTATTATGTTCTAACCCTCAGCTATCCAAGTTATTATGTTTTAACCCTCAGCTATCCAAGTTATTATGTTCTAACACCCAGCTATACAAGTTATTATGTTCTAGCCCTCAGCTATACAAGTTATTATGTTCTAACCCTCAGCTATACAAGTTATTATGTTCTAACCCTCAGCTATACAAGTTATTATGTTCTAACCCTCAGCTATACAAGTTATTATGTTTTAACCCTCAGCTATCCAAGTTATTATGTTCTAACCCTCAGCTATACAAGTTATTATGTTTTAACCCTCAGCTATTCAAGTTATTATGTTCTAACCCTCAGCTATCCAAGTTATTATGTTTTAACACCCAGCTATCCAATTTATTATGTTCTAACACCCAGCTATCCAAGCTATTATGTTCTAACACCCAGCTATCCAAGCTATTATGTTCTAACACCCAGCTATCCAAGTTATTATGTTCTAACACTCAGCTATCCAAGTTATTATGTTCTAACCCTCAGCTATACAAGTTATTATGTTCTAACCCTCAGCTATCCAAGTTATTATGTTCTAACCCTCAGCTATCCAAGTTATTATGTTCTAACACTCAGCTATCCAAGTTATTATGTTCTAACACTCAGCTATCCAAGTTATTATGTTCTAACACCCAGCTATCCAAGTTATTATGTTCTAACACCCAGCTATTCAAGTTATTATGTTCTAACCCTCAGCTATCCAAGTTATTATGTTCTAACACCCAGCTATCCAAGTTATTATGTTCTAACACCCAGCTATCCAAGTTATTATGTTCTAACACTCAGCTATCCAAGTTATTATGTTCTAACACCCAGCTATACAAGTTATTATGTTCTAACCCTCAGCTATCCAAGTTATTATGTTCTAACCCTCAGCTATCCAAGTTATTATGTTCTAACCCTCAGCTATCCAAGTTATTATGTTCTAACACTCAGCTATCCAAGTTATTATGTTCTAACACTCAGCTATCCAAGTTATTATGTTCTAACACCCAGCTATACAAGTTATTATGTTCTAACCCTCAGCTATACAAGTTATTATGTTCTAACCCTCAGCTATACAAGTTATTATGTTCTAACCCTCAGCTATCCAAGTTATTATGTTCTAACCCTCAGCTATCCAAGTTATTATGTTCTAACACTCAGCTATCCAAGTTATTATGTTCTAACACCCAGCTATACAAGTTATTATGTTCTAACCCTCAGCTATACAAGTTATTATGTTCTAACCCTCAGCTATACAAGTTATTATGTTCTAACCCTCAGCTATACAAGTTATTATGTTCTAACCCTCAGCTATCCGAGTTATTATGTTCTAACCCCCCAGCTATACAAGTTATTATGTTCTAACACCCAGCTATACAAGTTATTATGTTCTAGCCCTCAGCTATACAAGTTATTATGCTCTAACACTCAGCTATACAAGTTATTATGTTCTAGCCCTCAGCTATTCGAGTTATTATGTTCTAACACCCAGCTATACAAGTTATTATGTTCTAGCCCTCAGCTATTCGAGTTATTATGTTCTAACACCCAGCTATACAAGTTATTATGTTCTAGCCCTCAGCTATTCGAGTTATTATGTTCTAACCCACAGCTATCCAAGTTATTATGTTCTAACACCCAGCTATACAAGTTATTATGTTCTAGCCCTCAGCTATTCGAGTTATTATGTTCTAACCCTCAGCTATACAAGTTATTATGTTCTAACCCTCAGCTATCCAAGTTATGTTTTAACCCTCAGCTATACAAGTTATTATGTTCTAGCCCTCAGCTATACAAGTTATTATGTTCTAACCCTCAGCTATCCGAGTTATTATGTTCTAACACCCAGCTATACAAGTTATTATGTTCTAGCCCTCAGCTATCCAAGTTATTATGTTCTAACCCTCAGCTATCCGAGTTATTATGTTCTAACCCCCAGCTATACAAGTTATTATGTTCTAGCCCTCAGCTATTCGAGTTATGTTCTAGCCCTCAGCTATTCGAGTTATTATGTTTTAACCCTCAGCTATCCAAGTTATTATGTTCTAACCCTCAGCTATCCAAGTTATGTTTTAACCCTCAGCTATCCAAGTTATGTTCTAACCCTCAGCTATCCGAGTTATTATGTTCTAACACCCAGCTATACAAGTTATTATGTTCTAGCCCTCAGCTATTCGAGTTATTATGTTCTAACCCTCAGCTATCCAAGTTATTATGTTTTAACCCTCAGCTATCCAAGTTATTATGTTCTAACACCCAGCTATACAAGTTATTATGTTCTAGCCCTCAGCTATACAAGTTATTATGTTCTAACCCTCAGCTATACAAGTTATTATGTTCTAACCCTCAGCTATACAAGTTATTATGTTCTAACCCTCAGCTATACAAGTTATTATGTTTTAACCCTCAGCTATCCAAGTTATTATGTTCTAACCCTCAGCTATACAAGTTATTATGTTTTAACCCTCAGCTATTCAAGTTATTATGTTCTAACCCTCAGCTATCCAAGTTATTATGTTTTAACACCCAGCTATCCAATTTATTATGTTCTAACACCCAGCTATCCAAGCTATTATGTTCTAACACCCAGCTATCCAAGCTATTATGTTCTAACACCCAGCTATCCAAGTTATTATGTTCTAACACTCAGCTATCCAAGTTATTATGTTCTAACCCTCAGCTATACAAGTTATTATGTTCTAACCCTCAGCTATACAAGTTATTATGTTCTAACACTCAGCTATACAAGTTATTATGTTCTAACACTCAGCTATCCAAGTTATTATGTTCTAACACCCAGCTATACAAGTTATTATGTTCTAACACCCAGCTATACAAGTTATTATGTTCTAACCCTCAGCTATACAAGTTATTATGTTCTAACACCCAGCTATACAAGTTATTATGTTCTAACACCCAGCTATACAAGTTATTATGTTCTAACACTCAGCTATCCAAGTTATTATGTTCTAACACCCAGCTATACAAGTTATTATGTTCTAACCCTCAGCTATCCAAGTTATTATGTTCTAACCCTCAGCTATACAAGTTATTATGTTCTAACCCTCAGCTATCCAAGTTATTATGTTCTAACACTCAGCTATCCAAGTTATTATGTTCTAACACTCAGCTATCCAAGTTATTATGTTCTAACACCCAGCTATACAAGTTATTATGTTCTAACCCTCAGCTATCCAAGTTATTATGTTCTAACCCTCAGCTATACAAGTTATTATGTTCTAACCCTCAGCTATCCAAGTTATTATGTTCTAACCCTCAGCTATCCAAGTTATTATGTTCTAACCCTCAGCTATCCAAGTTATTATGTTCTAACACTCAGCTATACAAGTTATTATGTTCTAACACCCAGCTATACAAGTTATTATGTTCTAACCCTCAGCTATCCAAGTTATTATGTTCTAACCCTCAGCTATCCAAGTTATTATGTTCTAACCCTCAGCTATCCAAGTTATTATGTTCTAACACTCAGCTATCCAAGTTATTATGTTCTAACACTCAGCTATCCAAGTTATTATGTTCTAACACCCAGCTATACAAGTTATTATGTTCTAACACTCAGCTATCCAAGTTATTATGTTCTAACACCCAGCTATCCAAGTTATTATGTTCTAACACCCAGCTATTCAAGTTATTATGTTCTAACCCTCAGCTATACAAGTTATTATGTTCTAACACCCAGCTATCCAAGTTATTATGTTCTAACACCCAGCTATACAAGTTATTATGTTCTAACACTCAGCTATCCAAGTTATTATGTTCTAACACCCAGCTATACAAGTTATTATGTTCTAACCCTCAGCTATACAAGTTATTATGTTCTAACCCTCAGCTATACAAGTTATTATGTTCTAACCCTCAGCTATCCAAGTTATTATGTTCTAACACTCAGCTATACAAGTTATTATGTTCTAACACTCAGCTATACAAGTTATTATGTTCTAACACCCAGCTATACAAGTTATTATGTTCTAACCCTCAGCTATACAAGTTATTATGTTCTAACCCTCAGCTATACAAGTTATTATGTTCTAACCCTCAGCTATACAAGTTATTATGTTCTAACCCTCAGCTATCCAAGTTATTATGTTCTAACACTCAGCTATCCAAGTTATTATGTTCTAACACCCAGCTATACAAGTTATTATGTTCTAACCCTCAGCTATCCAAGTTATTATGTTCTAACCCTCAGCTATACAAGTTATTATGTTCTAACCCTCAGCTATCCAAGTTATTATGTTCTAACCCTCAGCTATACAAGTTATTATGTTCTAACCCCCCAGCTATACAAGTTATTATGTTCTAACACCCAGCTATACAAGTTATTATGTTCTAGCCCTCAGCTATACAAGTTATTATGCTCTAACACTCAGCTATACAAGTTATTATGTTCTAGCCCTCAGCTATTCGAGTTATTATGTTCTAACACCCAGCTATACAAGTTATTATGTTCTAGCCCTCAGCTATTCGAGTTATTATGTTCTAACACCCAGCTATACAAGTTATTATGTTCTAGCCCTCAGCTATTCGAGTTATTATGTTCTAACCCACAGCTATACAAGTTATTATGTTCTAACACCCAGCTATACAAGTTATTATGTTCTAGCCCTCAGCTATTCGAGTTATTATGTTCTAACCCTCAGCTATCCGAGTTATTATGTTCTAACCCTCAGCTATCCAAGTTATGTTTTAACCCTCAGCTATACAAGTTATTATGTTCTAGCCCTCAGCTATTCGAGTTATTATGTTCTAACCCTCAGCTATCCGAGTTATTATGTTCTAACACCCAGCTATACAAGTTATTATGTTCTAGCCCTCAGCTATCCAAGTTATTATGTTCTAACCCTCAGCTATCCGAGTTATTATGTTCTAACCCCCAGCTATACAAGTTATTATGTTCTAGCCCTCAGCTATTCGAGTTATGTTCTAGCCCTCAGCTATTCG
>JAVVLW010000184.1:0-25000 GCA_034401795.1 Chaetoderma sp. LZ-2023a | reverse complement strand
CATACAGTGCAATAAGGCGATGTGCAATACTTAGAAATGTGACCCTGCACTCTACATTTCGTACAAGTGGGAGGGCGACCCTGCACTGAAATTAGCGCCTGGCACCCACCAATGGGTACCAAAGCACCAATTTTGTTCAGTGCAGAGACGTCCCCCTTGACAATCAGTCGCCTGACCCCGGTGTTGACATTGGTCATGTCCGGGGAGATGGATTTCTCCATTACCCTGGCCTCAATGGTCAACCCGAGATCAGTGAAATACTCGTCCACATAGGACTGTTTCAAGAAGTATGGCAAACGGTATACTCTAACAGTGGCCGTCTTCTGAGAAGCAGGCCACACCTTGATTAAGACACCGTGTGATGTGCTGAGGTCTCCACCAGCCAGAAACGTGCTTGCGACTTGCGGAGACGAGAGAGTGAGTAACCACTCCCCCCTCCCCGCCTGTCCCAAGCACAGAATCTCATCCATAGCCACCCTGGAGGAAAGAGCAGTCTTAAACTGCTCTCGCAACTCCAGGCTGACCAAGGGCTTCAACACCAGTGTTGACTCCAGCAAAACACGATCATACATTCCAGACATGATAATAATTAACAGAAAGCAATATATATATATGGAAAAATCCTGGTCTGAATTAACCAGAAATCAAACACAGTCAAAAAAGGTTCCAAAATGAAACAGAAAAGATGGGACCTACACAACAACAAGAAAAAAACCTTACTTATAAGAAATGACCAAATTGACCTTAAATACCAAAGGTCGCGTGACCAATAGACAGACTTAACGGTTAAGCCAGTCAACAAGTTTCCAAAAGATATCAATTAAATTTGACTGACAATGAAAAAGTATTATTATAATTATAATAGGACAGATGACCTTAAATAACAAAGATCACATGACCATAGGACAAGAAATAGTGAGATGTTATAAGCACAAGAAATTAAATATTCAAACTTATAAGGGTTAAATCAGTCAAATTTTTCAAAATATTTATTTGACCAAATTAACCGTAAATAACACGATCACAAGACAGATGACCGGACTCAGTCAAAAAGTTTCAGAATAATCAATAAAATGGCTTTGAAAGGTTAAACCAGTCAAAAAGTTTACAAAATATATCAATTAAACTGGACTGAAACTGAATAAATGTAATTAGTAATATAGCAAAATATACTACACTGCAGATAACCACAGCGTGAAAAGCACAAGGAATTAAATCAACCGAAATAGAGGGTTAATGCTTAATAGCAAATAGTATATGTAACTAGGCTCGTCACCAAGCGAGAACAATAGAGTGACGGTGAATTGGGGTCAAAAACCAGCCCACAGCAATTGTGCAGTTGGCAAGCTCTATATAGCACTATAAGCAGCTATATACCGGAATATATATAGCCCTAAGGAAAAGAACAAAAACAGAAATAGTATTGGTAAACTATCCAATACAGACTCAGATAAACGCACAAATTATGTTCAAAATAAACAGGGATATATATTAAGCAATGCTATTATAATTGGAAGAAAATACGGAATTCAAGCAAAGGACAGACAGACCAAAACGATGCTGCTAATCAGCTCAGTCTAACTAACCAGATGTTGATATAAAATACGCGAAAATGGAAGCAATAAACATACGGACAGACCTACAGGTTTAAATTGAAGCAATAAGACAGACGGACAGACGTACAAAAACTATGCTACTAATCAGCACAGTTAAGCCAGAAAACGGGAATGAAAGGTTTAAATTAAAGCAATAAGACAGACGGACAGACAGTCGAAAACGGTGCTGCTAATCAGCGCAGTTAGCAGCACAGTTCAGTAAGCAAACTACGGGAATAAATTATACCAAATATATTAAATTATCAGCCGAAATAGGGCCAAAACGGAGGTGTGATTAAGCAAGAGGAAATATAGATAGAAAATACAAAATGGCTAATATTTCCGTAGCCAGAGACAGCTCAGGAAAAATCGAAAAACTAATAACCTAAACTACATATAGACAAACCAATGGTATCAGAATGTTGCACAAGGCTGTAGCAACACAGGAAAATTGAAACTCAAGCGAAATAGAACTGCAAAATCTGAAATACAAAAATAATAGAAATATTATAAATAAATTCAACAATTAATTAATTAATTTAAATTAAATCTTACCTGTTCAAAAGACCTTTGAACAGAGAAAAAATGTAATAATATTATTAGAAAATTGAATTTTAAATTGGGAAGGATCACCACATACCTGGATCTTAGCCAAAAGGCCGAGAAGCGATGCCGAAACCGACGTAAAAAATAAGGTGACTCGAAGCTCGTCGGTTTGTCCCATGGGAGAGGCTCTTCGAATGTCACGCGGTACCTCGAAAAAGGAATTCATCTCGCCGCTCCCGTTTAAAATATGCATAAAATACGATGGAAGTTTTTGGCCAATTTCTGCTATTTTTTTCACGATTTTAGCGAGTTTATTGAGTGAATTATTTATGTTAAACCAGTCAGCATATATTAATAAAATGGTTTAAAACGTGCACATGGCGTCGAATTAGGAATAATAATCGATTATATTTTACTGTATATTAAATTAATTAATTATCTATCTATCTATCTATCTATCTATATCTATCCATCCATCCATCCATCCATCCATCCATCTTTGATAATATTAATTATTTAATTAACTATATGATTTATATACATATCCAGTCCCCGGGGCCCCCCCCCCCCCCCCCCCCTCTCCCCACCCCAATCCCTTCAACCCCCCCCCCCCCCCCGCACAACCAACCGAAAAGATGAATCAACAAGGAGATGGGGAGGCATAATTTTATTTTCATTTTTGGTGGTGGGCCGTTCCCGGAGGTACTGCAATACCGGGCCAACCCGTGGCGAGGATGGAGCAAGCTCCAGATCACTCGCCCCCTGGCAAAAATCAGTTTAATATCGATGTCACCCATTGGGCGACGTATCAGATATTAAGCTGATAAGAACAGATACTTTTTTTTTTTTATCTTTCATAAAGTTTATTTCATGAAAAGTGACAAGAAATAATATACAGACAATATAATCATTTAATTAAATTATACAGACAGTATAAAAGTAGTGAAGTATATATCAGTAAATCTATCCATATCAAATCACACAGACATTATAAGAACATCACATTAGGATAATTCAATATTAATATATACCTTTAAAATCAATTTTAAGTACTACATAAAACAGTTTCCAAATGACTATAAGCTGTGATAATTAGAGAAATTATATATATTATATTATTATATCGTTTAAAAGCAATAACTAATTAATACACATTTTCAAAAACTCTTGAGCATCGCATCTGTGAACAGCACCATGGCGCAACCCCTAACACCACAACACTGCGCACAAATGCCATGCCCAATCACAATTAAAAAGTCCATCAATTATATGAATTTTTAATCAATCTCTTATATAATAAAATGTAACATTTAACGACTTCCAAGTATCAATATGAATCTATGGTAACTAATGAATCCATATATATTTTAAAATATTTAAAAATATTAATTTTAATTATACACATTTTTTATTAATTTCCAAGTGTCGATATGAATTTATGATAACTAGTGAATCCATATATATATTTAAAAATATTTAAAAATATTAATTTTAATTATACACATTTTTAATTAATTTCCAAGTGTCGATATGAATATATGATAACTAGTGAATTCATATATATTTATATATATATTTTTTAAAGTATTAATTTATAATATAAATTTTCAAAGCATTTGAGCATCGCATCTCTGAACCGCCTCGTGATGCTGCTCCAAACACCACGATACTGTGCACAAATGCCATACCCAAACACAACCAAAAAAATCTATTAATTATATGAATTTTAATCAATTATTAATCAAATAACCTATATAATCGTTCATACAAGCCCATTACATACCATCTATTAAAAGGCAATCTCAAATTTTTTTTTTTTTAAAACAAAATTTTGAGCATCGCACCTGTACGTAGCCGCGTGACGTCAACCACCCACATCACAATGCCACACACAGATACCATGCCCAATCACAGCAGAAGTATGATGCATCAAATAAAATTTTTATCACCGACATCAAAGATAATCAAGTTACTAACAAACAATAATATTTGTGACTTACTAACCAAACCATTTGAGCCTAGCAGCTGTGCATAGCCCCACAACTCCCACCATAACATCACATTGCAACGCACAGCTGCCAGACTCAATCATAATACTAGCAGTACAATTCAGCAGTTACATCCTTTTTCCTTATATAGCTTTGCATTAGTATACTAGTTTAAAATCGGATATCACTCAATATTAATATATCAGTCAATGTTAATATTACAACAATATTCAGTATCATAATAATAGCTCTTACAAATTATAACCTGTTACAGGAAAAAGAGAAAAGCAAGGGCGCGTTGATTCAGCAAAGGCTGAACACATTGCCCCCCTGTAAAAGAAAAACATAATACAAAATCAAATTTAAAAGCCTAGTTCTAGAGTTAGCACAATTCCAAATCCAAATCATCCGTACATAGCACGAGCAAATAGCCTCTCACACACTCCCTACCATGCCCCCGCCCATATACACCCATACACATACACGCACACATGCGCTCACACACATTTACTCATGCATGCATGCACACCACCATATACTCACGCATGCACACACGCGCACATTACTAAGGACTAGAGTTCATTACAATCGAAACCAAAACCATGTTCAAACGATATTATAATTCAAAAGACAGATATGCTTATGCAGACTCATTGCACTCATTTAATACATTCATAACCTAGCACACCTACCCCAGAGACATCCACTTGTAAATATAAATAATTCAAAAGGTAAGAGCAAATTGGTCCAGAGTAAACTGAAACCTATGCCCTTCTGAAAAAGAAAACATAAAAATAGCGAAGGCATATTGGTCCAGAATTAACTGGACACAATGCCCTCCTGAAAGAGAAAAACATAATGTAGTGAAGGCAAATTGATCTAGAATTAACTAGACACGATGCCCTCCTGAAAGAGAAAGGATAAAACATGTACGAACACTCGCACGCTCATACATCAAATCAATAAAAATACAAGGGCATTAATGCCTAATAGAAGATCCAAGAACATTCCAGGTCAGTTTGTATTCGCAAGAAACTTGTACATAATCCATTTAAACAGTCCAGTCAAAATTCACAGTGTCACCTAACAGGTCTCACCGATTTGGTTTCCATGTTCTCCAATCTATCGTAGACTCTTTAGATTTCGCGGGAGACCTTGATCTACCCTTAGAATTGGATGAATCTGAGATTGAGGTACTGGAATCAATAGAAGAACCATTATTATCTGAGGCCATGCATTTGACTTTAGCCACCGACTTATTTCTTTTACCTCTCCTCGGTGTCACCCTTGGTCTCCGGGGAGATGATGCAACCGAGCCAGCCCGACTAGCCCCAGCATCATCGGAACAGGGACGATCAACACCCAACTCGCACTGTGATGGAGACAGCGCAGAAGACAAGGAAAACAGAGGGGCAGATGGATTTACCTCCACCCGCTCCTCCATCTCCACCACCTCTACGACATCCCCACCCACACATGCCGAATCAGGCACCAACCCACCCACCTCCACCGATGCGGGGCCAGGCGAGCCAACAACATTACTGGATTCTGATTGAGAAAATAAATCCTTCTGAGTGTCCACCTGAACAATAGTATTGAGAGTGGATGAGAAATTACTCGAAGCCATTAGCCCCCTAACCTCCCCCTGACTGATCTCAGTACAGGAAGAGGTCATGTGGCCATAACTCCGACATACAGTGCAATAAGGCGATGTGCAATACTTAGAAATGTGACCCTGCACTCTACATTTCGTACAAGTGGGAGGGCGACCCTGCACTGAAATTAGCGCCTGGCACCCACCAATGGGTACCAAAGCACCAATTTTGTTCAGTGCAGAGACGTCCCCCTTGACAATCAGTCGCCTGACCCCGGTGTTGACATTGGTCATGTCCGGGGAGATGGATTTCTCCATTACCCTGGCCTCAATGGTCAACCCGAGATCAGTGAAATACTCGTCCACATAGGACTGTTTCAAGAAGTATGGCAAACGGTATACTCTAACAGTGGCCGTCTTCTGAGAAGCAGGCCACACCTTGATTAAGACACCGTGTGATGTGCTGAGGTCTCCACCAGCCAGAAACGTGCTTGCGACTTGCGGAGATGAGAGAGTGAGTAACCACTCCCCCCTCCCCGCCTGTCCCAAGCACAGAATCTCATCCATAGCCACCCTGGAGGAAAGAGCAGTCTTAAACTGCTCTCGCAACTCCAGGCTGACCAAGGGCTTCAACACCAGTGTTGACTCCAGCAAAACACGATCATACATTCCAGACATGATAATAATTAACAGAAAGCAATATATATATATGGAAAAATCCTGGTCTGAATTAACCAGAAATCAAACACAGTCAAAAAAGGTTCCAAAATGAAACAGAAAAGATGGGACCTACACAACAACAAGAAAAAAACCTTACTTATAAGAAATGACCAAATTGACCTTAAATACCAAAGGTCGCGTGACCAATAGACAGACTTAACGGTTAAGCCAGTCAACAAGTTTCCAAAAGATATCAATTAAATTTGACTGACAATGAAAAAGTATTATTATAATTATAATAGGACAGATGACCTTAAATAACAAAGATCACATGACCATAGGACAAGAAATAGTGAGATGTTATAAGCACAAGAAATTAAATATTCAAACTTATAAGGGTTAAATCAGTCAAATTTTTCAAAATATATCAATTAATATTTGACCAAATTAACCGTAAATAACACGATCACAAGACAGATGACCGGACTCAGTCAAAAAGTTTCAGAATAATCAATAAAATGGCTTTGAAAGGTTAAACCAGTCAAAAAGTTTACAAAATATATCAATTAAACTGGACTGAAACTGAATAAATGTAATTAGTAATATAGCAAAATATACTACACTGCAGATAACCACAGCGTGAAAAGCACAAGGAATTAAATCAACCGAAATAGAGGGTTAATGCTTAATAGCAAATAGTATATGTAACTAGGCTCGTCACCAAGCGAGAACAATAGAGTGACGGTGAATTGGGGTCAAAAACCAGCCCACAGCAATTGTGCAGTTGGCAAGCTCTATATAGCACTATAAGCAGCTATATACCGGAATATATATAGCCCTAAGGAACAGAACAAAAACAGAAATAGTATTGGTAAACTATCCAATACAGACTCAGATAAACGCACAAATTATGTTCAAAATAAACAGGGATATATATTAAGCAATGCTATTATAATTGGAAGAAAATACGGAATTCAAGCAAAGGACAGACAGACCAAAACGATGCTGCTAATCAGCTCAGTCTAACTAACCAGATGTTGATATAAAATACGCGAAAATGGAAGCAATAAACATACGGACAGACCTACAGGTTTAAATTGAAGCAATAAGACAGACGGACAGACGTACAAAAACTATGCTACTAATCAGCACAGTTAAGCCAGAAAACGGGAATGAAAGGTTTAAATTAAAGCAATAAGACAGACGGACAGACAGTCGAAAACGGTGCTGCTAATCAGCACAGTTAGCAGCACAGTTCAGTAAGCAAACTACGGGAATAAATTATACCAAATATATTAAATTATCAGCCGAAATAGGGCCAAAACGGAGGTGTGATTAAGCAAGAGGAAATATAGATAGAAAATACAAAATGGCTAATATTTCCGTAGCCAGAGACAGCTCAGGAAAAATCGAAAAACTAATAACCTAAACTACATATAGACAAACCAATGGTATCAGAATGTTGCACAAGGCTGTAGCAACACAGGAAAATTGAAACTCAAGCGAAATAGAACTGCAAAATCTGAAATACAAAAATAATAGAAATATTATAAATAAATTCAACAATTAATTAATTAATTTAAATTAAATCTTACCTGTTCAAAAGACCTTTGAAAAGAGAAAAAATGTAATAATATTATTAGAAAATTGAATTTTAAATTGGGAAGGATCACCACATACCTGGATCTTAGCCAAAAGGCCGAGAAGCGATGCCGAAACCGACGTAAAAAATAAGGTGACTCGAAGCTCGTCGGTTTGTCCCATGGGAGAGGCTCTTCGAATGTCACGCGGTACCTCGAAAAAGGAATTCATCTCGCCGCTCCCGTTTAAAATATGCATAAAATACGATGGAAGTTTTTGGCCAATTTCTGCTATTTTTGTCACGATTTTAGCGAGTTTATTGAGTGAATTATTTATGTTAAACCAGTCAGCATATATTAATAAAATGCTTTAAAACGTGCACATGGCGTCGAATTAGGAATAATAATCGATTATATTTTACTGTATATTAAATTAATTATCTATCTATCTATCTATCTATCTATCTATCTATCTATCTATCTATCTATCTATCTATCTATCTATCTATCTATCTATCTATCCATCCATCTTTGATAATATTAATTATTTAATTAACTATATGATTTATATACATATCCAGTCCCCGGGCCCCCCCCCCCCTCTCCCCACCCCAATCCCTTCAACCCCCCCCCCACCCCCACCCCACCCCCCCGCACAACCAACCGAAAAGATGAATGAACAAGGAGATGGGGAGGCATAATTTTATTTTCATTTTTGGTGGTGGGCCGTTCCCGGAGGTACTGCAATACCGGGCCAACCCGTGGCGAGGATGGAGCAAGCTCCAGATCACTCGCCCCCTGGCAAAAATCAGTTTAATATCGATGTCACCCATTGGGCGACGTATCAGATATTAAGCTGATAAGAACAGATACTTTTTTCTCTTACATAAAAAGTATCTATCTTACTGACAAATACATTATAATACAACTTATTTACATACGAAGAAGAAACATACTTTCCCTCAATTCCATAAAGGAGAAAGTTGACATAGACAATTTACATAGACAGAAACAGATACTTTTTTTCCATTCCATAAAGGAGTGTTTATAACATATAATTTAAACAGACAAAGAACACATACCTTTTTTCTTTTTTCCCTTTTTCCTTTTATAACAATCCAAAAGACATATAATAATAACAGGAAGTAATACACACCAGGTCTGGGTAAAACCCAAATCGATGTCAAAAAAGTCCATCTGGGAACTGGAAGGGGAGACGGACACTTACTTCCATATATAAACAAAACAAAACCATGAAATGAGGTATATACAGTTGAAAACTTAGCAACTTGGGAAAAGAGCCAAGTTCAAAAAGATAGAAAGGAATGGGGAAGATAAGAAAATGGGGCTGCTAAATTCCATAATTACGAGCATCCTATAGCACTAAGTGTGACGAGGTGTCTCTTAATGTCTCACTCCATTAAAATAAATCTAGTTAGGGATAAATAGTAAGATAAGGGAGGGATAAATTCCAAATACATAGTTACATATTTATTTCTGAAAATCCTTTTTTTTTTTTTTTTTTTTAAGAGACAAATAGCCTAAATATCTAAATAATAATAAGGCTACTTATGGTTAAATAAAAGCACCACAGGAAAGATTGATGATGATAGTAATTACCCACTTACGAGGTACGACAATCATAACCAACCCTTTTTTAATACTAATAATAATAATAATAATAATAATACTAGTAGTGACCTACTTACAAGGTATGACACCTACATACCCGACCTTGTTTTTAATAATAATTTGATCCATAATCCAATAACTAACACAAAAGGAACGAAAGAAAAATTTGTAAGCATGAAACCCTACAAGAAACCTAAACATCCCACTAGTAGTGACCCACTTACAAGGTACGACCAGCACATGACCAACCGTTTAATTAATAATAACTTGACCTATATAATAATACGATACCTGACAATGAAAAAGAAAGAAATGTAACCATGAAGGCTTACCAACATACAAGAATCCACGACATATTGCTGATGTTAGTAGGGACCGACTTACAAGGTACGACCAGCACATGACCAAACTTTTTATCAATAATAACCTGACCCATATAAGTAAAATACATAAATTTGG
This sequence comes from Chaetoderma sp. LZ-2023a, assembly GCA_034401795.1. NCBI lineage: Eukaryota > Metazoa > Mollusca > Caudofoveata > Chaetodermatida > Chaetodermatidae > Chaetoderma > Chaetoderma sp. LZ-2023a. Next base: position 14,946 of record JAVVLW010000184.1, on the reverse strand, counting down.
ACAGAGAATAAAGAATAAAAGCAAACTTGACTAATAATAATAATAATAATAATAATGATAATCATAATAATTTGCGCAACGAGTACGCTAGCTAGCTAAAACCTGTATGACTAAAATAAATTCTAAACAGGTCAGCAGGCAACTGAACCTGTTCCCTGTAGAATAAATATCATAAAAGAAATACGACCTTATCGTATTCTACTTTGCAAAATATATTGGTAGAACACCAAAATTTAAGAAAGCGATTGCGCTCCAGCCGCAAGAAATCAGCAAGAATACGGCAACGCAACCGCCCCTTCAAACGTAAGGTAATATTATCTGAAGTAATATGCTTACGTTCAAACTTCCTCTCATTCCGACAAAGCCAAATTACATATTTGGCTTCCGACAACAAATAAATGCAAATTGCTATAGAATTACATGTAAAATCATATAACCCAATATTCGGCCATATATGATCAAGACTCCTACCTGATAGAGTCCGGATCCATTTATGAACCAGGAGCCACAAGGGTTGAACCAAAGGACAAGATAATAATAAGTGTTGAAGAGATTCAACCCCTGGGCAAAGGTAGCAATCTTGATTTCGTGAGATATTCCGATGGCATAGGAAGACACCGATCGGAACGATATCATTGGCTGCCTTATACCCAAAATCTTTGGCTGCCGGATCTAAAGCAGGGTGAAAGATATTTCGCCACACCCTTGTGAAATCGACCTGGCTATAGGCTACGATCGACTGGACACGAGGAGTGGTAAGCTTAAAGGAAATAAGTTTAGCATACAGTACTTTTGAAGTTGTGTACGTAAACCAATCAAAATCGGGATACTTACGGTTAAAATCCTGAAAAAGAAGGATTAATTTCCTGTAAAAAGGAGGAATAAGTTCAGAATGCGGAATTAAATTGGAAGCAAATTCCGGTTTAATCCGCCTCAATGACAGACCAATCCAGTAAATTGCAAAATACCGCCATTTAGCTGTATAATCATTAAGAAGTTTATGCAGATGAATAAGATAAAATGATAACAGTTTAACTTCTATATTCATTACATCTAAACCACCAGATGACCTATCAGCCCATGCAACGGATCGTTTCATGGGCTCGAAACTAGGGTTGCCCCAAAGAAATGAAAAAAGAAGTTTCTGAAACTTCTTAGAATACGTTACAGGCATCAGCGTTGTAGTACCTGTAAACCAAATTTTGCTACACGCCAATGACTTTGAAATGATGGAACGTCCTGTTAAGGTAAGTTGACGATCCTTCCATACATCCAAAGTCCTAGTAAATGAAGTCAAAATCAGATCCCAGTTAACCTCAGGACTGTCGGCGCCAAAATGTACACCGACAATCCTGATAGATTTAACCCAACTTATACCGAAGGGATGATCTTCCCTGGTCTTCCATTTACCAAGAAAGAACCCTTTGGTTTTAAGTAAGTTCAGTTTTGAACCAGAAGCACGAGAAAATTGCTCGGCCCAAAACAAAATCCTACTAATATCATTATCGCAAGAGCATATGGCAGTAGTGTCATCCGCATACATACTAAGTTTTGCCGTATCCGGAGTACCAGGAAGTTTAAGACCTATAAACTGCGGATCACTCCTGACACGGATAGCGAATGGTTCCAGACAAAGTACATACAACAAGGGAGATAAGCTACAACCTTGCCGTACACTTCTAGACAGATTAAAAGGTTCAGATAAAAAACCATTTACTAAAACCTGTGAAAAGATATCATTATAAAGAAGTTTTACCCACCGAATGAACGATGGCCCAAAACCATAGTGTGTAAGAGCACTAAAAAGGAAATCATGACTTACTCGGTCAAAGGCTTTCTCTTGATCGAGAGAAACGAAAGCCCCGGAAAGACCTTTTTGCTCCGCATAGTCATAAATTGATCTCAAAAGATGGATATTATCTAGAATCGATCTCTTAGGCACAGCGCATGTCTGGTCCTCGTGGATCAGAGCACCAAGCACGCACTTCAACCGCGATGTAAGAACTTTTGAGATCAGTTTAGTATCTACATTTAAAAGGGAGATAGGTCGCCAAAACTTAAGGTTCTCGGCTTGTGATCTATCCTTACATAATAAAGTAATAACACCTCCTCTCTGAGACCTGGACATTAACCCATTCTCAAAGCCAAGATTAAACACTTTAACCAGGATATCTCCTAGAAAATTAAAGAAGAAAAGATAAAATTCTTTAGTAAGCCCATCGCTACCGGGAGACTTATCCGAAGACATGGACTTTAAGGCGGACAGAATCTCCTCAGCAGCGATGAACTCTTCACACGTATCACTATCTTGCTGAGATAAAACTGGAACATCCTGTAAAAAAGAGTCAGCAACAGTATGATCTATAGGTTCCTCAGACAAGAGGTTTATATAAAACGACCTACATTCCTTCAAAATATCCGGAGTAGAAGAAACAGAGCCAGAAGTAGTCTGAAGCGATTTGATAACTTTATCATTGGCTCTTGATTTCTCCTTTCTAAAGAAATATTTTGATGGCTTATCTGTACCATCTAAGTAATTGGCCTTAGACCTTATTAATACACCAGAGATATTCTCTTGCTCAATAGATTTAATCTCCCTCTTTAGTTCGACAATCTGGTCATAAAAGTCACCAGGATTATCAGATTCTAAAGAAAGAAGATGACGATAACGTGCGTAGAGGACTCTCGTTTCATCTCTACGCATTTTTACCTGTGCTTTCGAGAACCGTATACAAAAATCCTTAATTTGACCTTTGGTGGTGTCCCACCAATCAAGCGAAACATCACCAAGGCTGACACCCAGCATCAGTTCAGTCCAGAACATAGAAAATGCCACTGAAAATGAAACATTTCGTAATAATAACGAGTTAAATTTCCAGTAACCCGGACCTATAGCATTAGCCGGATCAGAATTAAAGGATAAAAGAACATAATCATGATCTGAAAAAGAGCAAGGTAAAATTGAAATATCATCAATACAAGGAATATGGTCTGAAGAAATATAAAACCTATCTAGACGTGAGGTGGCAGTAGAGCTCCGCCACGTAAAAGCCTTTAATGACTTATACCGATGACGGAAAACATCAAGTAGTAAAAAAATCATGACGCAACTGGCGGAGAACCTCCCCCCCCAATATGACAAGAAGTGTGAACACCACCATGCCTATCGAGACCGACATTCTCCACGCAATTAAAATCACCACCAAGAATAATAACCCCTGAATACACTAAGAGTGGATGAAGATTATTTAAGAAATCTTTACGCTCCCTGGATTCATTGGGAGCATAAACATTTATGAATCTATAACGGATGTTATGAATTAGAAGGTCAAGCACGATAAAACGACCATCCAAATCATAACGAAAGTGTTTTACTTCGAAATTGCATTTATTACTTACAAGAATAGCCACACCACAGCTCCGAGATGACCCGAAACTCCAGAAAGATTTAAAATTAACGAAATCTTCTTCCCAAAGTCTACCTTCCTGAATTGAAGTAATGTGGCATTCTTGAATAAGACAAATATCAATATTATTCGAAAATAAAAAGTTATAAAGTTCAATACGTCGAGACTGAACACGGAGACCGTTAGCATTTATAGTCACCACGTTCAGTCCCGCCATAAGTAAGGAGGGAAACAATGAACATGACACCTGATAACGAAGAAGCGATTATAAAATTTAAAATTTCCCATAAGACTATATACTTGTGCTAATGCCAAGATGAAAAATAAATGATTAAATTCTGTAATAAGAAACCGCACATATAGTGCACTCAACCCTTTATGAGTTGAGGTCATAGTCCAGGGACGTTCCGGATCAAATCCAATCGCTGATGCCGCCGGGGAAGTCCGTTTAACGGAAGGAAGTCCATACCCAAGAGTCAGAGCCATAAGGGAGGCAACTAACCATCATATAGCATGACGGCCAATTGTCTCCCTAGAATGAGGAGACCTAGATCTCTCCTTGGAATCATCCCTCTGAGTCTGCACCACTTGTGAGACTTGCGAAGAATTACCAGGAGAGCAGGAAGACTTAGGTTTTCTCGGTTGTTTTGCACGATCACTCCCCTTGCTGGCACTCCTACCCCTACCAGCTGTAGAGCCCCTAGTAACGGAGGCGCTCCCAGCTGGCAGAGGGGCAGAAACGTCAGCAACGGGTGTGGGAGGAGTAAACAAAGGCTGAGAATCTTGTTCCCCTTGGGAAACTTGATTCTCAACAACAGTACCCGATGGGTGAATTGGTTCGTCATTGTCCGATGAGATGTCCGGGGTGGCTCTTTCCACCCCAGACATCTCACGATCCGGCAAGACGACATTAATAACAATACGCCGGGGACAGTCATCCGACTGCGCCAGATGACCATGGTCTCTGCAAACAGTGCAATAGGGAGTCTTGCACTGCCTGGAGAGATGACCCCTAGCTTTGCACTTGGTGCAAAAAGGGGCACGCCCCTGTACCACCACCAGACCATCTCTATCCGCAAAGGTAACAATATTTTCAATTAGTGCTATCTCAGCTGGTGATCCCTTTACCACGAGTCGGCGGACACCCGTTTTCATATGGCCCATGTCAGGGGAGACTGACATCTCCTCCTCATGGGCCACGACCACCAAACCGAGACGAACAAAATACTCATCAATGACCCCTTTGACCATTGTCTGCCGCAGCCAGTAAATCCTAACTACGGCAGTAGATGTCGAACATGGCCATATTTTAATATTCACCCCCTTACCATTCCTAATCTCCCCCTTGGCTGCCAATTGGTTAGCCAAGCGGGGGTTTTTAAGCGTAAGTAGCCACTCTCCCTTACCTGAGTTGGAGAGCGCCGTACAATCCTTCATCGGGACTACCGAAGTAATCGCCGACCTGAACTCCTCCCTCAGGGTCAAATTGACTGAAGGACGGAGTACCACAGAACATTCTATCAGAAAAGGGTCGTAGGCCTTAGAAATATCCATTGTGGACGTGGATAACCAGCAAATATAGAAAGGATGGATAGAGTAAAAATGAAAGAAATTAACGGAACGAGATTACAGGAAACACACAACGGATTAGGTTGTGTGGACAATATAAGCGGACGAATTGATCCAAGGGCGAATCGACCGCGGAGATATGGTCAGGTCACGAAATTAACCTAATCCCAATACGGAATAGCAACTGTGTTTCGAGTACGGAAACACAATTACTATACAAAGCAGAATAACCTATAAGCTATATAGACTAGGTATAGTAGCGGTAAATTATCTAAACAGCAGAAATAAAACGTGGTCAATTTATTGAACACTTGTATGTATACCTATATCTAGAATTCCCGTGTATATATACAGTAAGCAACCCCTAATAATAATAGTAATAAGTGATAATAATTATAATAATAATAATAATAGCAGCAATAATACTAGTGAAATATAATATGGGGAAAGACCAATATACTAGAATTAAGTTGGCTGACCAGCAGGAGTAATAGCAGGTCAAATTATGGGACACCAGTATATACCTCTTAAGCTACCTGCATTGCAGTTGAAATACTTATAAGAAGTTAGCCACAGCAATACAGGACAAAAGACTACTCAAGGCACAAAAGAAAGAAAATATACTGAATAGAAAGCTAGACAAAAGCCCCCTATTCAAGGCAGAAAAACTAACTTACCAAAGACAGGAAAGAAAACTGCTGAAAGCTGTTGCTGAAAGCTGTTGCTGAAAGCTGTTGCTGAAAGCAGTTGCTGAAAGCAGTTGCTGAAAGCAGTTTGCTGAAAGTAGCAGATGTCTACAAAATAAATAAGAGAAAAAATTAGCACAAATTCAAGACAAAGTTTTAACACTAAATATTTACCTGCTGAATGCAAACCTACAACTAGAAAATATTTTGCCAAATTAATTAATATTAATAATAATAATAATACTCATAAATTAGACTTTAAATTACCTTATAAACGTCCACAAGCACAGAACCACTCTCGTGTCACTTTGATCTGAGACAAAAGGCCGAGAAGCGATGCCGAAACCGACGTAAAAAATAAGGTGACTCGAAGCTCGTCGGTTTGTCCCATGGGAGAGGCTCTTCGAATGTCACGCGGTACCTCGAAAAAGGAATTCATCTCGCCGCTCCCGTTTAAAATATGCATAAAATACGATGGAAGTTTTTGGCCAATTTCTGCTATTTTTGTCACGATTTTAGCGAGTTTATTGAGTGAATTATTTATGTTAAACCAGTCAGCATATATTAATAAAATGCTTTAAAACGTGCACATGGCGTCGAATTAGGAATAATAATCGATTATATTTTACTGTATATTAAATTAATTATCTATCTATCTATCTATCTATCTATCTATCTATCTATCTATCTATCTATCTATCTATCTATCTATCTATCTATCTATCTATCTATCTATCTATCTATCTATCTATCTATCTATCTATCTATCTATCTATCTATCTATCCATCCATCCATCTTTGATAATATTAATTATTTAAATAACTATATGATTTATATACATATCCAGTCCCCGGGCCCCCCCCCTCTCCCCACCCCAATCCCTTCAACCCCCCCCCCCCACCCCCACCCCCCCGCACAACCAACCGAAAAGATGAATGAACAAGGAGATGGGGAGGCATAATTTTATTTTCATTTTTGGTGGTGGGCCGTTCCCGGAGGTACTGCAATACCGGGCCAACCCGTGGCGAGGATGGAGCAAGCTCCAGATCACTCGCCCCCTGGCAAAAATCAGTTTAATATCGATGTCACCCATTGGGCGACGTATCAGATATTAAGCTGATAAGAACAGATACTTTTTTTTTCTCTTACATAAAAAGTATCTATCTTACTGACAAATACATTATAATACAACTTATTTACATACGAAGAAGAAACATACTTTTCCTCAAATTCCCTAAAGGAGAACGTTGACATAGACAATTTACATAGACAGAAACAGATACTTTTTTTCCATTCCATAAAGGAGTGTTTATAACATATAATTTAAACAGACAAAGAACACATACCTTTTTTCTTTTTTCCCGTTTTTCCTTTTATAACAATCCAAAAGACATATAATAATAACAGGAAGTAATACACACCAGGTCTGGGTAAAACCCAAATCGATGTAAAAAAAGTCCATCTGGGAACTGGAAGGGGAGACGGACACATACTTCCATATATAAACAAAACAAAACCCTGAACTGAGGTATATACAGTTGAAAACTTAGCAACTTGGGAAAAGAGCCAAGTTCAAAGAGATAGAAAGGAATGGGGAAGATAAGAAAATGGGGCTGCTAAATTCCATAATTACGAGCATCCTATAGCACTAAGTGTGACGAGGTGTCTCTTAATGTCTCACTCCATTAAAATAAATCTAGTTAGGGATAAATAGTAAGATAAGGGAGGGATAAATTCCAAATACATTGTTACATATTTATTTCTGAAAATCCTTATTTTATTTTTTTTTTTTAAGAGACAAATAGCCTAAATATCTAAATAATAATAAGGCTACTTATGGTTAAATAAAAGCACCACAGGAAAGATTGATGATGATAGTAATTACCCACTTACGAGGTACGACAATCATAACCAACCCTTTTTTAATACTAATAATAATAATAATAATAATAATACTAGTAGTGACCTACTTACAAGGTATGACACCTACATACCCGACCTTGTTTTTAATAATAATTTGATCCATAATCCAATAACTAACACAAAAGGAACGAAAGAAAAATTTGTAAGCATGAAACCCTACAAGAAACCTAAACATCCCACTAGTAGTGACCCACTTACAAGGTACGACCAGCACATGACCAACCGTTTAATTAATAATAACTTGACCTATATAATAATACGATACCTGACAATGAAAAAGAAAGAAATGTAACCATGAAGGCTTACCAACATACAAGAATCCACGACATATTGCTGATGTTAGTAGGGACCGACTTACAAGGTACGACCAGCACATGACCAAACTTTTTATCAATAATAACCTGACCCATATAAGTAAAATACATAAATTTGGACAGAGAATAAAGAATAAAAGCAAACTTGACTAATAATAATAATAATAATAATAATGATAATCATAATAATTTGCGCAACGAGTACGCTAGCTAGCTAAAACCTGTATGACTAAAATAAATTCTAAACAGGTCAGCAGGCAACTGAACCTGTTCCCTGTAGAATAAATATCATAAAAGAAATACGACCTTATCGTATTCTACTTTGCAAAATATATTGGTAGAACACCAAAATTTAAGAAAGCGATTGCGCTCCAGCCGCAAGAAATCAGCAAGAATACGGCAACGCAACCGCCCCTTCAAACGTAAGGTAATATTATCTGAAGTAATATGCTTACGTTCAAACTTCCTCTCATTCCGACAAAGCCAAATTACATATTTGGCTTCCGACAACAAATAAATGCAAATTGCTATAGAATTACATGTAAAATCATATAACCCAATATTCGGCCATATATGATCAAGACTCCTACCTGATAGAGTCCGGATCCATTTATGAACCAGGAGCCACAAGGGTTGAACCAAAGGACAAGATAATAATAAGTGTTGAAGAGATTCAACCCCTGGGCAAAGGTAGCAATCTTGATTTCGTGAGATATTCCGATGGCATAGGAAGACACCGATCGGAACGATATCATTGGCTGCCTTATACCCAAAATCTTTGGCTGCCGGATCTAAAGCAGGGTGAAAGATATTTCGCCACACCCTTGTGAAATCGACCTGGCTATAGGCTACGATCGACTGGACACGAGGAGTGGTAAGCTTAAAGGAAATAAGTTTAGCATACAGTACTTTTGAAGTTGTGTACGTAAACCAATCAAAATCGGGATACTTACGGTTAAAATCCTGAAAAAGAAGGATTAATTTCCTGTAAAAAGGAGGAATAAGTTCAGAATGCGGAATTAAATTGGAAGCAAATTCCGGTTTAATCCGCCTCAATGACAGACCAATCCAGTAAATTGCAAAATACCGCCATTTAGCTGTATAATCATTAAGAAGTTTATGCAGATGAATAAGATAAAATGATAACAGTTTAACTTCTATATTCATTACATCTAAACCACCAGATGACCTATCAGCCCATGCAACGGATCGTTTCATGGGCTCGAAACTAGGGTTGCCCCAAAGAAATGAAAAAAGAAGTTTCTGAAACTTCTTAGAATACGTTACAGGCATCAGCGTTGTAGTACCTGTAAACCAAATTTTGCTACACGCCAATGACTTTGAAATGATGGAACGTCCTGTTAAGGTAAGTTGACGATCCTTCCATACATCCAAAGTCCTAGTAAATGAAGTCAAAATCAGATCCCAGTTAACCTCAGGACTGTCGGCGCCAAAATGTACACCGACAATCCTGATAGATTTAACCCAACTTATACCGAAGGGATGATCTTCCCTGGTCTTCCATTTACCAAGAAAGAACCCTTTGGTTTTAAGTAAGTTCAGTTTTGAACCAGAAGCACGAGAAAATTGCTCGGCCCAAAACAAAATCCTACTAATATCATTATCGCAAGAGCATATGGCAGTAGTGTCATCCGCATACATACTAAGTTTTGCCGTATCCGGAGTACCAGGAAGTTTAAGACCTATAAACTGCGGATCACTCCTGACACGGATAGCGAATGGTTCCAGACAAAGTACATACAACAAGGGAGATAAGCTACAACCTTGCCGTACACTTCTAGACAGATTAAAAGGTTCAGATAAAAAACCATTTACTAAAACCTGTGAAAAGATATCATTATAAAGAAGTTTTACCCACCGAATGAACGATGGCCCAAAACCATAGTGTGTAAGAGCACTAAAAAGGAAATCATGACTTACTCGGTCAAAGGCTTTCTCTTGATCGAGAGAAACGAAAGCCCCGGAAAGACCTTTTTGCTCCGCATAGTCATAAATTGATCTCAAAAGATGGATATTATCTAGAATCGATCTCTTAGGCACAGCGCATGTCTGGTCCTCGTGGATCAGAGCACCAAGCACGCACTTCAACCGCGATGTAAGAACTTTTGAGATCAGTTTAGTATCTACATTTAAAAGGGAGATAGGTCGCCAAAACTTAAGGTTCTCGGCTTGTGATCTATCCTTACATAATAAAGTAATAACACCTCCTCTCTGAGACCTGGACATTAACCCATTCTCAAAGCCAAGATTAAACACTTTAACCAGGATATCTCCTAGAAAATTAAAGAAGAAAAGATAAAATTCTTTAGTAAGCCCATCGCTACCGGGAGACTTATCCGAAGACATGGACTTTAAGGCGGACAGAATCTCCTCAGCAGCGATGAACTCTTCACACGTATCACTATCTTGCTGAGATAAAACTGGAACATCCTGTAAAAAAGAGTCAGCAACAGTATGATCTATAGGTTCCTCAGACAAGAGGTTTATATAAAACGACCTACATTCCTTCAAAATATCCGGAGTAGAAGAAACAGAGCCAGAAGTAGTCTGAAGCGATTTGATAACTTTATCATTGGCTCTTGATTTCTCCTTTCTAAAGAAATATTTTGATGGCTTATCTGTACCATCTAAGTAATTGGCCTTAGACCTTATTAATACACCAGAGATATTCTCTTGCTCAATAGATTTAATCTCCCTCTTTAGTTCGACAATCTGGTCATAAAAGTCACCAGGATTATCAGATTCTAAAGAAAGAAGATGACGATAACGTGCGTAGAGGACTCTCGTTTCATCTCTACGCATTTTTACCTGTGCTTTCGAGAACCGTATACAAAAATCCTTAATTTGACCTTTGGTGGTGTCCCACCAATCAAGCGAAACATCACCAAGGCTGACACCCAGCATCAGTTCAGTCCAGAACATAGAAAATGCCACTGAAAATGAAACATTTCGTAATAATAACGAGTTAAATTTCCAGTAACCCGGACCTATAGCATTAGCCGGATCAGAATTAAAGGATAAAAGAACATAATCATGATCTGAAAAAGAGCAAGGTAAAATTGAAATATCATCAATACAAGGAATATGGTCTGAAGAAATATAAAACCTATCTAGACGTGAGGTGGCAGTAGAGCTCCGCCACGTAAAAGCCTTTAATGACTTATACCGATGACGGAAAACATCAAGTAGTAAAAAAATCATGACGCAACTGGCGGAGAACCTCCCCCCCCAATATGACAAGAAGTGTGAACACCACCATGCCTATCGAGACCGACATTCTCCACGCAATTAAAATCACCACCAAGAATAATAACCCCTGAATACACTAAGAGTGGATGAAGATTATTTAAGAAATCTTTACGCTCCCTGGATTCATTGGGAGCATAAACATTTATGAATCTATAACGGATGTTATGAATTAGAAGGTCAAGCACGATAAAACGACCATCCAAATCATAACGAAAGTGTTTTACTTCGAAATTGCATTTATTACTTACAAGAATAGCCACACCACAGCTCCGAGATGACCCGAAACTCCAGAAAGATTTAAAATTAACGAAATCTTCTTCCCAAAGTCTACCTTCCTGAATTGAAGTAATGTGGCATTCTTGAATAAGACAAATATCAATATTATTCGAAAATAAAAAGTTATAAAGTTCAATACGTCGAGACTGAACACGGAGACCGTTAGCATTTATAGTCACCACGTTCAGTCCCGCCATAAGTAAGGAGGGAAACAATGAACATGACACCTGATAACGAAGAAGCGATTATAAAATTTAAAATTTCCCATAAGACTATATACTTGTGCTAATGCCAAGATGAAAAATAAATGATTAAATTCTGTAATAAGAAACCGCACATATAGTGCACTCAACCCTTTATGAGTTGAGGTCATAGTCCAGGGACGTTCCGGATCAAATCCAATCGCTGATGCCGCCGGGGAAGTCCGTTTAACGGAAGGAAGTCCATACCCAAGAGTCAGAGCCATAAGGGAGGCAACTAACCATCATATAGCATGACGGCCAATTGTCTCCCTAGAATGAGGAGACCTAGATCTCTCCTTGGAATCATCCCTCTGAGTCTGCACCACTTGTGAGACTTGCGAAGAATTACCAGGAGAGCAGGAAGACTTAGGTTTTCTCGGTTGTTTTGCACGATCACTCCCCTTGCTGGCACTCCTACCCCTACCAGCTGTAGAGCCCCTAGTAACGGAGGCGCTCCCAGCTGGCAGAGGGGCAGAAACGTCAGCAACGGGTGTGGGAGGAGTAAACAAAGGCTGAGAATCTTGTTCCCCTTGGGAAACTTGATTCTCAACAACAGTACCCGATGGGTGAATTGGTTCGTCATTGTCCGATGAGATGTCCGGGGTGGCTCTTTCCACCCCAGACATCTCACGATCCGGCAAGACGACATTAATAACAATACGCCGGGGACAGTCATCCGACTGCGCCAGATGACCATGGTCTCTGCAAACAGTGCAATAGGGAGTCTTGCACTGCCTGGAGAGATGACCCCTAGCTTTGCACTTGGTGCAAAAAGGGGCACGCCCCTGTACCACCACCAGACCATCTCTATCCGCAAAGGTAACAATATTTTCAATTAGTGCTATCTCAGCTGGTGATCCCTTTACCACGAGTCGGCGGACACCCGTTTTCATATGGCCCATGTCAGGGGAGACTGACATCTCCTCCTCATGGGCCACGACCACCAAACCGAGACGAACAAAATACTCATCAATGACCCCTTTGACCATTGTCTGCCGCAGCCAGTAAATCCTAACTACGGCAGTAGATGTCGAACATGGCCATATTTTAATATTCACCCCCTTACCATTCCTAATCTCCCCCTTGGCTGCCAATTGGTTAGCCAAGCGGGGGTTTTTAAGCGTAAGTAGCCACTCTCCCTTACCTGAGTTGGAGAGCGCCGTACAATCCTTCATCGGGACTACCGAAGTAATCGCCGACCTGAACTCCTCCCTCAGGGTCAAATTGACTGAAGGACGGAGTACCACAGAACATTCTATCAGAAAAGGGTCGTAGGCCTTAGAAATATCCATTGTGGACGTGGATAACCAGCAAATATAGAAAGGATGGATAGAGTAAAAATGAAAGAAATTAACGGAACGAGATTACAGGAAACACACAACGGATTAGGTTGTGTGGACAATATAAGCGGACGAATTGATCCAAGGGCGAATCGACCGCGGAGATATGGTCAGGTCACGAAATTAACCTAATCCCAATACGGAATAGCAACTGTGTTTCGAGTACGGAAACACAATTACTATACAAAGCAGAATAACCTATAAGCTATATAGACTAGGTATAGTAGCGGTAAATTATCTAAACAGCAGAAATAAAACGTGGTCAATTTATTGAACACTTGTATGTATACCTATATCTAGAATTCCCGTGTATATATACAGTAAGCAACCCCTAATAATAATAGTAATAAGTGATAATAATTATAATAATAATAATAATAGCAGCAATAATACTAGTGAAATATAATATGGGGAAAGACCAATATACTAGAATTAAGTTGGCTGACCAGCAGGAGTAATAGCAGGTCAAATTATGGGACACCAGTATATACCTCTTAAGCTACCTGCATTGCAGTTGAAATACTTATAAGAAGTTAGCCACAGCAATACAGGACAAAAGACTACTCAAGGCACAAAAGAAAGAAAATATACTGAATAGAAAGCTAGACAAAAGCCCCCTATTCAAGGCAGAAAAACTAACTTACCAAAGACAGGAAAGAAAACTGCTGAAAGCTGTTGCTGAAAGCTGTTGCTGAAAGCAGTTGCTGAAAGCAGTTGCTGAAAGCAGTTTGCTGAAAGTAGCAGATGTCTACAAAATAAATAAGAGAAAAAATTAGCACAAATTCAAGACAAAGTTTTAACACTAAATATTTACCTGCTGAATGCAAACCTACAACTAGAAAATATTTTGCCAAATTAATTAATATTAATAATAATAATAATACTCATAAATTAGACTTTAAATTACCTTATAAACGTCCACAAGCACAGAACCACTCTCGTGTCACTTTGATCTGAGACAAAAGGCCGAGAAGCGATGCCGAAACCGACGTAAAAAATAAGGTGACTCGAAGCTCGTCGGTTTGTCCCATGGGAGAGGCTCTTCGAATGTCACGCGGTACCTCGAAAAAGGAATTCATCTCGCCGCTCCCGTTTAAAATATGCATAAAATACGATGGAAGTTTTTGGCCAATTTCTGCTATTTTTGTCACGATTTTAGCGAGTTTATTGAGTGAATTATTTATGTTAAACCAGTCAGCATATATTAATAAAATGCTTTAAAACGTGCACATGGCGTCGAATTAGGAATAATAATCGATTATATTTTACTGTATATTAAATTAATTATCTATCTATCTATCTATCTATCTATCTATCTATCTATCTATCTATCTATCTATCTATCTATCTATCTATCTATCTATCTATCTATCTATCTATCCATCCATCCATCCATCCATCCATCTTTGATAATATTAATTATTTAAATAACTATATGATTTATATACATATCCAGTCCCCGGGCCCCCCCCCCCCCCTCTCCCCACCCCAATCCCTTCAACCCCCCCCCCCCACCCCCACCCCCCCGCACAACCAACCGAAAAGATGAATGAACAAGGAGATGGGGAGGCATAATTTTATTTTCATTTTTGGTGGTGGGCCGTTCCCGGAGGTACTGCAATACCGGGCCAACCCGTGGCGAGGATGGAGCAAGCTCCAGATCACTCGCCCCCTGGCAAAAATCAGTTTAATATCGATGTCACCCATTGGGCGACGTATCAGATATTAAGCTGATAAGAACAGATACTTTTTTTTTTTTTCTTTCATAAAATGTAAATATATTCTTCTTTTTGTACAGCATACAAACAAACAGATGCCTCATGAATAAGAATTTCCTAGGCTGATGCATAAATGAGATGTCATGAAGCAATGAAATGATGACGTGATATCGTGAAATATGGGGGTGATTCCATAAAGT
>JAVVLW010000183.1:0-25000 GCA_034401795.1 Chaetoderma sp. LZ-2023a | reverse complement strand
GACGAGTTTAGGTCATTATCCGAGTAGCACGAAGATGCTAGTATTAGTACCCGGGGAGATACTGCACAATCCATATAGTACATAGGACGGTAGCTTTGAGTAGTTACAATAGCAACGGCATAAACTCATCCTATAGTTCAGTTTATAGTTGCTTTCAGAATGTATGATTTACATTTAAGAGTAATCAAAAGAACGCACAGTTCAAAATGCAACAATCTGGAATGCTGTTGCATTATTTTTTTAAATTAAATTCAAATCAAAAAGGAAAAATTAGTACAAAGCCTGAAATTGCTAAAAGAATTAAAAACAATTGTGTTCAGTGAGTATTGCCTAACACTCTGCAACTAAGTATATACTTGGTATTTCACGACTCGGGGTCTGCAGTGAAAGAAAGAAAATTATATGGCGATTCGATGGAGTAACTAGCTGGTGTTCTCAATGACAAAGGTGTTACCTCGCTATTGTTAGCTGGTTTACCATAGAGCTTTGTGTTTTAATTAGGACTTAATGAACACATGCATGAAGTGATCAAGAAAAAACACAATGGATACATGCGCGAATGGATTATAACTGTATTCTTTTACTGCTGAATGATGAGTTTTAAAATCTTAGTCTGCTAAATTTTTTCACGATGTTTCTATTTTTTTTTCAATTACATCGTAGAAAATCGTGATTTTCGATTAAATCGCGCAAGCCTAGGTTAATCCAATACCCAGCGTCACTGAGCAGGTCATTAAGCACAATCACAACCTCATTGGCTGATAGCTATCACATGACCTTGTTGATAGCAACCAAGACTTGATTTATTTTTCCTACTTCTGAAGTGGAAGGTGAATAAAAAATTTTCAAAGCCTTAAGTTGTTTCAACTTTTGCGTTTTGCGGTGCTTAAGTAAAGAGTTACTGGATTTCATCAAGGATGTCAGACAAACATAGGAAACTGTCAAAGATAAGTGGTTTGTCAGTTCTAGTGACTTATTTATGATTTTAATGATCATTTCTAATGTTGTGGTAGGCACGTTAGCAGTTTTGTGCTTGCGTACAGTGTCTTATGGACTTTAATTTGTCCACTTTGCTCCTTCATTATTATCGGTAGCATGTCATGCTCGCTGTATTTGAACATGACCTGCATTATCTCACTTCAACATACTCTTTCAAAAGAATAATGTAAATCACAGATTTATCAGAGATCGGTAGGGTCTCTATTATTATTCTTCTTCTTCTTTTCGTTCGCTGATCATACCGCCAGTCCTGTAAGTGACTATCGACATGATCATAAGCGTTAAGTGCGTGGATCCATGGTTTATTAGAGTGCGCCGTGCGGCCTGGAATCTCCGTCTTCAGCACTCGAGGTTTCTGTCAGGGTTACCTCACCCGTACTTCCTTTAGTCGCCTCTTACGACACGCAGAGGATACGGAAGGTGTATTCTAAGCCCCACCTACAGGGCAGTATTATTATTATTATATTGAGGTTAGCGTTGCCTATCTTTGAGTCACACATTGGAGCTTTTGCTCTATCAGTTTCTCTGTTTATTTACGATTCAGATTTGAAAAAAATCGCCAAAGAAAGGCAAGGAGATGGTCAAAGATAAGAGCCATTCAACGAGATGTCCGTCTGACAGTTGCCAACGTTTCATAAAATCTGAACACGCTGGTCATGTGTGTTTAAAGTGTACATCATATACCTATGAACCTTCTTGCTTGATATGCGAATCATGGTCCCAAGCCGCTAGGCTGACCGTTTTCAAATCTCTTTCGCCGGTTCTTTTTAATTTTCCTGTTTCTCGGAATCCTTCTCCTTCAAGGTAGCTGACTAAGATAAAGGCCAAACCCGAGGCCACAGCTGATTCAGCCATTCTGGAGAGAATCATGCAGTCCATGGAGTGTCTTCAGAAACAAGTCCATAAGATTGACTCCTCTATTAATAGCAGAATTAACAAGATAATCTCGGATCAATCAGACCCCAATGTTTCATCACTTAACGTTGTTGAATGTGAAACATTGGAGTTTGCCGCTCCCAGGAAGCGTCTATTTGCTAAATCAAAAAAAATAAAAATTACTACTTACTGACATTCTTTGTTTCAGAAGTACCACAAAAGCTGGAAAGAACAAAAGTACTAAGACTCGGGTTTCTCCTCGTTCGTCGCCTGTTCCTAAGCCAGTCAAGCCGTGCTCGGATCCATGTACTTCTTTGATCAACACTCCGCAGACTGCGCCCATGTGGCCCGAGTTTGGTTTAACCTCTCTTGGACCCAAGCGGGTTATAAGTGGGTCATGTTTAAAATCCAGCAGATCCACAAGTACCTCTACTATCATCATTCCGCAGTAAAGCGGGTTATAAGTCGGTCGTGTTTGTCGCCACTTTGTACTTCTATGGCTGCTCTAGTGAATTCGAAGGACAGTCGTTTTCGTATATTGTCTTTGCCGCATCCCCAGCTCGACTTCGGCCCTGGGTCCGGGTATTGTTCAGGGTCCAGGCCTGGGTCCACTCTTCTCAAGTTCGGCCTATGGCTTCCCCGCTTTGGCTCCGGCTTTGGTCCGGGGTGGGGGCCGGGCCTTCTGGCATGTCAGATTCAATTTGATTTTTTCAACTAACTTTGGTAAGTATCCATGTGATTTTCACTTTTTCCCACGTCCCGGGTCCAAGTTTGGCTCCAGAGCCGGGTGCCTTGCAAAATTCTCCATCATCTTCCATCTTTTTGTCTAGAGATTTGAGGTCCCTGCCCCGGCTTTGGCCCGGGTCAGGAACCGGACCCCCCCGGAGTGTCAGAATTTAATTTCATTGAAAAAATGTTTCCGCTAAATTTGTAATTTTTTCTCATGTTTCCCTGGTCCTGAACGGCTTAGGTTTGGGACTAGGTTTAGTGGAGCCGCGCCCTGGTCCCTTTTGCGGACCCAGGTTCGGCTCAGTTCTTTGGATCGGGGTTCGGGCCTACTATCATCTTTTTTGTTTCAAATATTAATATTTCTTAGTTAGATAAGGGTTTTTTTCCAGTAGGATCTTTTTTCACCTTATTACATATGTGCATATCATTATCTTATCTAGCAGTACTCTCTCCTGCGATATCTTAGTGGTTCAGGCTGCGTTCTCCCCTTTTTCTGTATGTTATCTCTCCTTGCCTACTTCAAATTTAAGTTATAGTAATTATTATTTGCTCTCAGTTTTTTCTCCCTGCACTCTTTCCTATCTGTCAGATTACTTCACTATTCTTATTAGCTATGTTTTAGTCATTATTCGTCCCACATTAGAGGCGCAGTTCTATTCAGGCTGTTCATCTTTTTGTATAGTTCACCTCCATTCTATTTTGGCAGGTTGATATACTTTCATAACTTTAGGAGAATTTACTTGTTATGCTATCTTTATCGTGAATATTTTGCTCTTTACGGCTATTTCTCCTTATTTATCATCCTTTTGTTTTAAATATTCATTTCCTAAAGTCTGATTACACTTGCCCTCATGGTGTTTTGTGACTCTTTACTTGCTTTCCCAAATTTTATGTTCTTTCAGTATCTGTCAGCTTTATCGTCAGGCCCCGTAGTTACTGCAGTCTATTCGTCCTAGTTTCATTTCGTCTCGGTGACATTATCATTTTTTTCTCCACTATATACCCATCCTAACTATTCAGCCTAGCCCTAATTGGAATATTGAGGCTTTTTAGCCGTTATTCTTCATTTATAGCTTTCTTTATTCAGATATTAGGTATCATACAAGTATATCTTCCGTTGGTAGGCTTCTTATCTCCTTTGTTATTAGGTCTTCTTGATGTATTTTTAATGTGTTATATGTATAACTGATGTGTACATTTCATTTTGTAATCAGGATCAATTTATAAGCATCCTTAATGGGTGGTCTTTCCATATTTTGTCTTATTTGTTGCAAAAAATTGCTTTTTTATACAATAATACATACTGAGCCAAAAATGTTTAGCAACAGTGAAGTTTGGTTTGTTGTATTAAAACTATGCGTCCATTTATAACCAAATTTGCAGGCATGTTTCGTCAATGTAATGTCTCGCTGATCATGAAGAAATGCAAATCATTTCTTGCATTTCTCGGCCGCACGCTTACTGCATGTGAAAATGCATTTTTCATGCACTGGCCCACATTGGCGGGTAGCGAAGGCAAAAATTCACCATATTGCAAAAGCAGATAACAAACATTAATAGAAAACGCTTAAAAGTTTACCCTACCGAACATGGGCCGCCGCCCAGGGCTACCCGAAAATCAGCGCCATGAAGCAATGGGAAGACTTGCTGTTGGGCAGAGTGTTCGCGCTGTTGCTCGAAATTTTAATGTTCACGCCTCAACCATTTCCCGTCTCCGCCAACTTGAGCAAGAAACTGGACATGTTAATGACCGACCACGATCTGGCAGACCGAGAGCAACAACACCACGAGAAGACCGCTACTTAGTGACGTCATCACGACAGGTTTGAGACTGCGCCGCGGCTGTCCCGTAATTTGCACACCGCTACCGGCACTACAGTGCATGCACAAACTGTGTGAAACAAACTCCATGATGCTGGACTGCATGCCCGTCGTCCACTTGTTGCTGTTCCGCTTACAGAGCGTCACATCGAGAATCGGTTTGCATGGGCAAGAACTCATCAGCGATGGCGTGCTCAACAATGGAGCCACGTTTTGTTCAGTGATGAGTCGAGGTTTTGTGTGGATGTGGTGGATGGTAGGCAACAGGTTTGGCGACGTTTAGGAGAATGGTATGATGCAGCCAACATCATTCAGCATGACAGATTCGCTGGCGGCAGTGTCATGGTGTGGGCTGGAATCCTTGAAAACAGATCTTATTGTGATTCGCGGAAATTTAACGGCTCAACATTACTGTGAAGAAGTTGTCGCCCCTGTTGTCATCCCTTTTATGGTGCATCATGCAGACTTTATGTTCCAGCAAGACAACGCCCGTCCTCATTCAGCTAGGGTCACCAGTGATTTCCTTGAGGCTAACAACGTTCCGGTGTTGGACTGGCCAGCGCGATCACCGGGCCTGTCTCCTATCGAACACATGTGGGACATTCTTGGCCGTATGGTGCGTGAGAACCATCCACATCTTCACAATGTGCGGGAGCTGGAAGCTGCACTGCTCCAGGAATGGGATGCGATTCCTCTTCGTGACATCAGGTGCTTAATTTGAAGCATGAGAAAGCGATGTACAGCGGTGGTTAATGCACGCGGAGGTCACAACCGGTATTGACAGCTCAGTGTCATTATTTAAATTGGACCCTTCCGTTGAATGATGCCGTGTTAAAGGCGCGATGCTAGCAATAGTAACAAGAGACGTGTTCAAATTGGAAAATGACCTATCAATTAAATAATATATTTGAATCAATTTATTGTTTTTGTTAAATAACATTTATACAGTAATATTCTCAGTGTTGCTAAACTTTTTTGGTTCAGTATATTATGGTAAGGTTCCTCTGGTCTGTGCATCTTGTGAGTTTGAGATTTTTCTAATATCCAAGATGGTTCTGGAGGTGGATTTCTTACAACCTTTACCGTAGTTATAGATTTCTCCTTACCAGTGCTCTCAGTTTTGCCTTCTATCCTTGGAGGAAGTCGGTTATCCCTCTTCTAGGCCCATTGGGTTTCTTTGATTTTGATCAGTGTATTGTTAATACGTTTTCTCATGGTCATTACCCTCTCTGTCAGTGGATCCACCCTCTCTTTTTTTCTGTTACTCCTCATTGGATCACAGTCCCCTCATTCCCAGTGAATCTTCAGGCATGGGATTCAGATTCCTCAGAACACTGACTATTCATCTTGGCTTCCAATTTCAAAATGGTTCAGTCCAGTCTTTAATTCTTTCTTTTCAGGTAGGCTTATGGACCTTTCTCTAGTCCTGAAGGACTCATTATTTCTAGTGCCTTTTCACCCGTCCTTTCAAAATTGCTCTTTGTACCACATCCCTTGACCTAGTATGGCAGTGCCACTTCATAACTGTCACAGCCTCTCCTTTTTCCCCCTTTCGTGTTCACCCATATCTTTCTTCATGTCTGCTTGTCTTAATTTTTAACCCCTTTTTCAGTTCAGGTCTACATAGATGATTAACTCTTGAAGGCTTAATTCCCTATGTCTCTGTTCTCGGACGTCTCAGTCGCTATCCGAATATGTCTTCATCAGGCTGGATTGTCAACATGGGAAATCTCATTTATCTCCAAATCAAACATTAACTCACTTAGGGATCCGTTTCGATCTTGTCCAAAGGAAGCTTTTTCCTTCCCTCACCATTGTTAAGGCCCTTATATCTACTATCCAGTGTTTTCAGTGTGGGCCAGTTCATTTCGGCCAGGTTTTCATATTATAGCCCTGATGGTGTCGGTGGAAAAGGTATTTTCTTGGGCCTATTTCAGGAGAAAGCCTTTCAGCTTTTCCTCATGTCCCTTGGGATCTATTATCTGGACCCTCTAGTTCCTTGTTTCCTCATTAAATTCCATCTTATCAATCTCAGTTTTGGAAAGACATCCATCTCTACTACTAGGTGGTCCAATTCATTCCCCTTTCCTCAGGTTATTTGTTTACACAAACTCATCACCGTGACACATTCTATCTCCTCAAGTCATCTTCTCGAGCGCATCCCTGGAAGGATGGGGATCAATCTGGAATTCCAGGAACATTTCAGGCACTTAGTCCTCTCTGGAAGCCTATAACCATGTCAACCTTTCGAGTTGTGGACTGTTTTTCCATGCCCTAGTCCTTTGGGATCCCATGATACGCGGTTTATCAATTCTTATCCGTTCGGACAATTTCACAGTAGTCTAGTTCTTCAATCATCAGGTCGGTCTCTCTGTCTGCCAAGAGTCCTTGATAATGCTTCACTGGTGCAGAGCCCACAACATTTCTCTCCGTGCAGCCCACGTCCCAGGCAAGTTAAATTTTCTGGCCGACCAATTATCTCGTCCTTCCGGGATCCCGGAAACGGAATAGGAATTGAAAAGGGCTGTAGTCAATTTTTCTTCAGTTCGGTCATCCCCACATAGATCTTTTGGCTACTCTCACGAACCGAAAGATATCCATCTTCATATCTCCCTTTCCGGAAGAGATGGCCCTTTCAGTCGACCCTCTAGCCCAATCTTGGGACATGTTCGCTTATGCCTTTTCCCCAACGATTCTCATTCCTCTGGCCCTAAGAAAGATCCGGCAACATCTTTGTCTGGTCCTGTTAATAGCTCCGTTTTGGCTGACAAAGTCTTGGTTTCCGGATCTCTTGTACCTTCTTGTAGATCTCCCTCTTCTATTACCTGTTTCCAACAATCTCTTGTCCCAGAACAGAGGCAGGATTCTGCATTAGAACCGAGAAATCTTTCGCCTGTCTTTCTGAAAGCTGTCGAGTTGCCACCTCCTTCGTCAATCTTTCAGTCTGATCTCAAGAACTTTTGACAAATCTCGGAGCCTCCATTCGGAACATCTTAAGGCTCGATTTGATTTTTTTAAGAAATGGTGTGCAGACAATTCTATCATGCCCTCTGAGGCCTCTGTGATTCAGGTCACAGATTTTCTGGTTTTCCTTTTTGATCAGAAGCTCTCAGTTAACACTGTCAGATCCTATCGGTTTGGTCTGAACTCTTTCGTCAAATGCCTTAGTGACCCTTCGGTCGAAGTGCAAAAACATTTTCATGATCTCATTAAAGTTAGGGGAAATTCTCGTCTTCCCTTTAAGAAACCCTTTCCTTCTTGGAACCTTTCTCTTGTACTGCAGGTTCTTGCTGGGAAACATTTTGAACCCCTAGGTTCTGTTTGTTTAAAACCACTCTCTCTCAAAGCAGTCTTTTTATTAGCAGTAGCGTCAGCTAGCAGATGCTCGGAAAAATTCATGCCTTATCTGCTGAATTGGATAGATTTAAAATTATGGGTAATAGCATTATTCTCTATCCGAGGGCAGAATTTCTGTCCAAAACCTAAGTCAGTTAAATTCTTGGGTAAACTCATTATAATTCATAAACTTTCTTCCTTATCGTCAGATGACTCTGTCTGGTGCCCTGTTAGGGCTCTTAATATTTACAAACTTCGTACTGCCTCCAAACGATCCGACTATAAACATCTTTGGGTTACATTTGCAGAAGGTGTTGATCAGCCTGCCTCTTTAACTACTATTTCACGTTGGATCATTGATACCATCAAAATTTGCCATGAATTAGCTTCACCTGGAGACTATTCATTAGTAGGGGTTAAGGCCCATGATGTTTGGGGCCTTGCCACCTCTTGTGCTCTATTTAATTGATCCTCTCTTGAAGACACCATGCCGGTAGCTAACTGAAAATCAGAGAATACCTTTATTAATTTCTATCTCAAAGATTCTGATCCTTCCTCCTTTTTCTATAAGACTATTCAGAAGGTGACTTCGGGGGCCATGCCTTGTATTCCTTCTTCATCATCTTCATTCTTATAAGACATTTATTTGGGGTTAGTGTAAGATCATTACTTCTTTCTCATGTGTGTATTTCACCTCATTCATATCATCTTTTTCATCACCCTTTATTTATTTCATTCTTGCATGATCATCTCTTCTTTCCGTTCTTAGGGTTGTTTAAAGTCCTGCTTTTCTACTCTCTTCCTCCTTTCTTTCTGAACCCTTTCTATTAGGGTTCCTTATGGTAGTAATTCTGAGGAATTATTGTCATTCGTAGTATCTTTCTCTACTTGTTATTACTAACTTCGTGTTCATTCTTTACCATTTTTTACATCACGTTTGCTAAAAAATTTGCCTCCCTCCAGGCTTTGTTCAATGTTCAAATCTGTATTTGAGCAATAGTAATGCAAGGAGGTAGGTTGTAATGTAGCAACAATGACCAGACGACCCGTAGGGTCTGGTCTTATGTTTTACTAATAACATATACCTACCTCCTTGCATTACGGCCCATCTCAAGCCTCCCCTGTCAATTTTTTTTGTTATGACCCTTGTTTAAGGGTGTGGCCATTTCATGCTTATAGCCCAAATAGATATTGCCCAAAGGAACATTTCTGCCAAATTTGGTTTTAATCAATTGATAAATGACGAAACGTTCCACAAACGTATTTTCCCCATAGACTTCAATACTTTGAAAATATAGCAAGGGCCATAACTCTTCTATTTGTGGGCGTGGCCTCTTCATCTTCATAGCCTAAATTGT
The DNA here is from genome assembly GCA_034401795.1 of Chaetoderma sp. LZ-2023a. Taxonomy (NCBI): domain Eukaryota; kingdom Metazoa; phylum Mollusca; class Caudofoveata; order Chaetodermatida; family Chaetodermatidae; genus Chaetoderma; species Chaetoderma sp. LZ-2023a. The sequence continues at coordinate 15,881 of JAVVLW010000183.1, read as the reverse complement.
TGACACATGACAGACAGACAAATTGTGATTGTATAAAGTCACCACCTAGGTGAGCTAAAAACGACTAATCCGATTTGGCTGAAATTTGAAGACAACAAAATGATCTTAAAAATGACAGGATTTCCAGACTTTGGCTGTGAGCCAGAGTGATCCAGATACAATTGTATCAAATTCTGGAGCTACGGATATCTCGGAAATAACTGGTGCGATTTTAGCTCAAATTTTAACACAAGAATGGATGTGAGAATATACTATGAACAATTAAATTGCAACTACCTATCTGGGGAGGTGGTTATTAACCCTTTCACCGTCAAATCCCTGCAAAAGTAAATTCTTTATGCTATAAAATTTATTGTGTAGAATATTTTGAAATGAATTTAACTGGAAGCCATTGCTGTCTAGGGCAGCAATGCCTTCCAGTCAAATTAATTTCAAAATATTCTACAGTTTTCCAGTATGGTTGGCTTGAATATGAGATATGGGGAATTCATTGGTGAAAGGGTTAACCCATTAAGTTCCACAGGCCAAACAATAAATTCTCTATGGTGAATATTTATTTTATATTTTATGTTACTGGAAGCCATTATGCAGCAAAGTCTTGAGTACAATTATTTTTCTAAATTTATCAACGGCTTCCAAGTATGTTATTATAGCTGCCTGGAGAGACTGAGATTTTAGGGTTGAAGGGGTTAATATTTGCCACATTTCTTATATATACTACAGGAAGCTAAGTATGGGGGGGGGGGAGAATTATAGATTCACCATCTCTACAACAAAACTGACAATGTATATCTAGAAGTGTAATCCAGACTGTCAACATCCATAGGTTAACCTTTGCAGGGCGAGAGGTTATGTATGACTAATTCATTACACTTTAACCATTTAAAAATTTCAGTTTTCTCATAGAAAACATCAATTTTCCGACCAAGAGAAGACTATTCTTGAAAGTTTACCACTAATGAGTAATGACTGGCTCAGTTATCGAGCCAGTCATTCCAGTGGTAAATTAAAAAAAAAAGTCTTCTCTCGGTCAGAAAATTGACATTTCTCAAGGCACTTGCAGAAGCCATTTTTGGCCGATATGAGTGTTAAAGGGTTAAGAAATATTTTGTTGAATGTTTTAAAACTAATTTGACTGGAGGAACTAATATGAATTAGTTTAGTTTCAAAATATTTGATATCTTTCCTGTATGGTTGCTTTGAATCTGAGGCCCTGGGAGTTTATGGATGCCTAGCTCTCAAAGATACTAACGCGGTCAGATTGCCTGTGTGTTTTCTAGGAGACACAGGAGCTTCAGAAGAAGCAAGCCTGGTACCAGCAGAATCAGGTGTCTATGCAGAAGGATGACGAGGAGGAGTATTTGAACTACTGTAGCGAGGCCATGTTCCGGATACATATACTCGAACTTCGCCTTAACAGGTAACATCATTAACAGCCTTAACAGGTACTTGTACTTGTACTACCAGAATGTTGCATATTGGCAGTATTTTTTTGATTACTCCAAAAACTCTGAACCATATAAATACATCAATGTAGTATTTCTATAAATGCATTAAACCTTCAATGGCCAAATTTGGTCAAGAAAATGAAAGCAGTTGCCAAGAGAAATAGGCCGAGAGAACAATTTTTGAAAATTTACCAGACTGGATCATTTATCGAGCCAGGCTTTCAACTGGTAAATTCTCAAAAATAGTCCTCTTGGCCTGCAAATGGACATTCCTCAAGACCACTGCAGAGGATGGTTTTGGCTGGCTGAAGGGATAATAAGCAGGTATTTATGGAATTCTGAGTACCGTTCACTCACCATTTTTTATGACATTGACTTCAAAATCAAGAGAGCTCCATGGTATCCTAAAACTTCCCGCCCATGATTGCTGAAGATTCTTTCATTAGAACTTAAATTATTACATCGGACACACAGACAGATACACACAGGGAATGGTGGAATCTATTTCTAGCTAAGCTACGACCACATATTTATGCATGTTAGACTCTATTTTGAAACGTGAATTCCCAGAATATAAATTTCAACGTAATTATAAAGCTAAGCTGTTAAATATTTTCAAACTAATTTGACTGGATGCTGTTGCTATCTGGCAGCAACCCCAGTCAAATTAGTTTCAAAATTTTCATCAGAATGTTTATTAAGTCGTAAATTCATCGAAGACAAAGATTTTTATTGTGACATTATCTAACTCGTTATGTATTTGAATACTGACCTCAAATACTTGATTGACCGCTGGGATTAACGTGATGTCTTGATATGACTTGTGTTATGATTCAGGCACAAAGAGATGGCACCGCACAAGTATATGGCCTTGGAACAGAAAATGAGAAGTGACCCACGACTTGCGGAATTCTTCTAAGCATGATTCAAACATCATGGAATACTCCTATCTAAATTATAATATCATCTCTATTGTCACCAGTGCCCGTTATGTATGCCGATCCATCCATTAGCTGTGATCAAAATTGTAAATATTAATTTATATTTAAAAGTGAATAAATGACATGAGAACTTTCTATTTATTATCAATTTATTGAAAACAAAAAACTATGTAATATCACAATATCTGATTTATTATCATTAATGTACCATTCCAGTTTATCCATCAATCATACGACATCATAATAAACTATGTGACATGTAGAATGTCAATCAACGACGTAAATAAGTTCATCACGAATGCATAATTGATGATGGATTAAGCGTTGTACGAATTGTATGTCTTTACTAAATAGTAAAGATGCTGTTGAATATTTTGAAACTAATTTGACTGGGCGCCGTATCTGTATCACAATTATCTGCTTGTTTAACATCGCGCTAATGTATTCTCTCACCTGAATGGCTAGGATAAGATAAGGAGGGATAAGTTTGATGAATACTTATACACCTTACTGATATCTATCATGTCACATTAAAGCATTAAATTTCTTTAGTAAAAAAATAGTAAGTGAAATAATTATTCGTGTTTGCAATTATCAAGTAATCGTCCGCCATATTGTTTTGCAGCGGCCATTTTCTTTTCCCCCCACCTCCAACCTAATAAAATAGCTCGTCAAATCTAAATTCGTCCCATTCACTTTTTGATGCCTTGTGTGTAACGCATCTAAGCAGAGCCCCAATATCAATGTTTCTTCAAATAAAATATAGAAAAATCACGAAATGAGGACACAAAAATGAAATAAATATGTTGATAATTACATTCTATCCCATCCAGGATAAATATCCATTCAAAATCTGATATAAATCGAGTAGTTATTCTCTCTCAGACCACCTATTCCACCTTGCATGAACTCCAGGACATTTTGAAAACACCAACAACGCTGACGTCATCGACCTGTGTGTAGATTAATTCAGTTAGTTTATTTGCATATCAAAGATAAGCATTTGCATATCAAAGATATGCGCGCTCGCCAAATAGTACGGGCTAGTCTGCTGAGTGCATTTGTAATTTGCATCGAGATTTTATAAAATCCCACGGACTGGAATTCCTAATATAATAGGGGAGCAGAGGGCAATGTGTAAGCATTTTCATATACTATGCGTGATTTTTGAAACATAAATATTATGGTTTGTGAGAGGGAACTAATAAGAAACGCTATGCCCCATCCGTCGTCATACACCCACGTGCACACACACACACACACGCATGTACACACATGCCCACACACACCATTGCCGCTACCGTGGCCACTGCCGCCACCACAGCCACTGATGCTGCCGCCAATAATGATATAACCACCAACTGTAACAGCTATGACCAGTCGTGGCGCTGTTGTAAAAGATACTCGGGAGCACCGTCAATTTCAACCAGCACCAATGGCAATAAAACACCCACAATAGCAAACACCACCACTACTGCAAGAAGCATCATCACCACAAACCACCACTACCATAAACAGCACCACATCCACCCTCACCACCAACGATGCAACAACAAAAACTAAATTGCCTCATCAGAAATCCGCACCCTGTTTACGATGTGCCAAATTTCTCCCCACCCCCACCAGCCCACCCTTCCCTCATCTCTGTGATAATGATATGGATAACTCACATAACAAATTCAGTTGAATTTCACTGATTTTGGTCGAGATATCGCAAAGAACGAGATGTTTATAAGTAAACTGTTGACCATGGCACTGGCCATAGGAGCCAGAGTCGAATATAAATGTTCTCATCTAATCTGCAATCATATGGGTAGCTCTCACATAAAAAATTTGGTTGAATTCTACCAAACGACAGACAGACAGGCAGTATATCTTATATGTGGTTAGTTGCAGATCACAGTTCAATAAATCGCCATCTCCTTAGTCAGTTAGCCAATCACAAAAGCATAATCCGGAAAATATCGATGATTGATGATAATGATGATTTTAATGATTATGATGATGATACATGGTAGTGCTGTGGTGGTAGTGGTGACAACAGTGACGACGACAAGAGTGATGATGACTGATGATGATGATGGGGGAAAAAATGGCGCTCTATAAACACGGAGGGACTTCGATCACAAAGACTTCCGAACTGGATATACCTGTTGTTAAGGTCGTCATCATTATCATCATCGTCACTGTCGTGGCTGCGGTCATGGTACCGAGATAGTACTAGTAGCACCAGTCGCCGTCATCATCGTCATAGTAGTAGTGCCGGGGGTGGGGGGTCTAATGGGGGAATAGGTTTGTTGTTGGTCATGGTGGTGGTGGTGACTGAGTTGGTCGGTGTCGCGGTGATGGTGGAGCGATATTGGTAGTTGTCGTGGTACTGGTATTGATAGCTCACTCCCACATCATTTTGCATTTTACCAAAATTGGCCGTTGCCAAATATAATGTATATGTACATATCACCCCAATCTCCGCTATACTACTGTGAATTGTTATCATTGTCTCGGTGTAAAAACGTAAAATCATGCATCCTATCGCCGTCGTATAAGATATACACACATTTTAGAGGCAGTCTTTCGGCGACTATATTGTTTAGGGCTCATTCGCCTTGATATTTACAAAATGTCTTGGTGTTCGTGCAAGGTGGAATACCTCGTCTGAGAGCGAATAACTAAAGATTTATATACAATTTTGAATGGATATTTATCCTGAATGGGATACAACGTAATTATAAACATTTTCATTTCCTTCTTGCGTCCTCAGTTCATGATCTCTCTGTATTTTATGTGAAGAAACTTTGATATTGTAAGTGCTTGTTAGACGTCTTACAGGGGAGGCAGACGGATTTAGATTTGACAAGTTTTTTTATTACGTTGGAGGTGTGGGGATAAGAAAATGGCCGCCGCAAAAGAATATGGCGGACGCTTATCCGATACAAATTGCAAACATGAATAATTAATTCACTTACTATTTTTTTTACCATAAATATTTCTTATTTTCATAATGACCCTTCAGCTTTAAACAGCCCTAGCTAGGTGCATTCAGAAATGAATAAGTGCAGGCAGACAGCAGTTCTGAAATATCCATGTCCCACACAATAATTCATAACTCCAGTTGCCGCAAGCCCTCAAATACATGTACTGTATCGCTGGTTTCTGACTGATAGATATGATTTTTGAAGCACGGTTAGCTCAAGTTAACTGAACCGTGACTGGGATCAAGTGAGAGTGCCAGTAGTACAGTACAGCTGGTAGACCTGACGACTCAGGGCATTGCCAAGTTGTCTGAAAGAAATTAAACATAGGTAAACTGTATGAGATTCATTCAAACACTTCACAGGTTTTTAAGTGCAATGCCTATCATTTTCAAGGATTATACGTTGGGAGCGTAAAATATCAGCCTTATATTTAGTCTGGGTATATTGAAGGGCCCAACAGTCTATCCAAATATCTGTCATAGCCTCACAGGTCTGGTCGAGGGTCAAAGCAAACTGATTAAATACAAGGCTGCTGCTTATCCCTTATAATGCAGGATGTATCCAACCTCTGCATATATTGTGAAAAGCACATTTATTAGTACATTTGCCGTAATGACATTTTCAAGCATATCAAGTATAAACAATATGAACAGTTCAAACAATTTGTCACTCTCAGGATCAAATATGGCCTGGTATTGCATTGACCTGATGTGATTGTGTAAGTGTCAAGGGGGATTGATCCTTTCACCGATAAATTCCAGGTATCTCAATCGCAACTGCAAACAAACACGAAATCTGTTTAATATGCGTGCGTGCGTGTGTGTGCATGCACGTGCGTGCATGTGTCCGTATCTGTTTGTATCTTACAAAAAAGATCCGATTTGGCTCAAATTTTGATACAAAGGATATATTACTGTGAAAGAGGCAAGACAATGGCGGTGATTTAGATTTAAAAAAACCAGGATCCGGATTGGATTAAATTAATTAAATTGTATTTATGGATATCTAGTAAACTACTGGTCAGCTCTGGTTTAAATTTTAACATTTTTACATTATGATTCCACAATTTAGTCGTGATCAGCAAAATCAGAAAAAATCTGGAAAATGAGACCTTTGTATACAATTTTTGAAAATTTATCACTAAAATGACTGGCTCGGTTATCGAGCCAGTCATTCCAGTGATAAATTTTCAAAAATTGTATTCTCTTGACCTGTAAATGGACATTCCACAAGACCATAGCAGCGGCCGGTATGACCATTAAAGGGTTAAATATGACTAAAACGGGAGGGTGAGTGTCTGCAAACTCCCTTACCTGCCAGATTTAACTAGTTTAATGCTGCTTAATAGATTTTCTTTCTCTTTGTCTGTTGTGCGCTGGTCGTAGGCCTCCAATAAGCTGTAAAATTAATTTTAACTTCATTAATGGTGTTCATACATGTATACACCTGTGCAAAAGTTAAGCACCACCCTATTTTTACGCACATGCGAGGGTATATTCATGTGCTATGAAGAAAGCAATAGCATAAACATGTATGTACCCATCCATCTTAGTGCAAGAGGTAATAATGCAACTAGAGGAATGCTGATTATGATGGTGGGGAAACACTGTATGTTTTTGTTTGAACTTGAAAACGAGGCCTGAATATGGTTACGTTGACACAACTGACAACTATTGCCCTACAGTTGAAACACGTGGCTAGATTGTCATTAATGGTGTCTGAAAACGAAGTTTAACATCTGTGCACGAGTTTGAGACTGTCATTATTAATACCGGGTATATCCACCTTGTGCCTGGATGACGGCCTGGACACGACGTCTCATGCTGGTCACCAACCGACTGATACGCCATTGTGGTATTCGTTGCCATTCAAGATGGAGTGCGTCTGTTAATTCCTGTAGGTTCTGCACAGGAGGATCCCTCCTTCTCACCATGTTTCCCAGAATGTCCCAGATATGCTCAATAGGGTTCATGTCAGGGCTCCTTGCTGGCCATGGTAGGGTTTCGATGGCATTCTGGCGGAGGTATTCATGCACAGCTCTAGCACGATGTGGTCGGGCGTTGTCATCCATGAATATAGGGTGGGTTCCAGGTGCATGATTTACAATATGAGGGACCACAACTCTATCCAGTATGGAATCTTGATATCTTTGTCCATTTAGTGTTCCAGGTACAGTCAACAGATCCAGCTTACAATCAAATGAGATGCACCCCCATATCATAACGGAACCTCCACCAAATGGAACTTCTTCCATGATGTTACGTTGGTCGTACGCCGTGCGTCTGGACCTCCATACACGAGTTCGACCATCTGTGGCATGAAGCAGGAACCGACTTTCATCGGACCAGTGTACCCGTCTCCAGGATCTCATGTTCCACTGTCTTCTTTCGTTGCACCACCTCAGACGCTCCTCTTTGTGGTGTGCAGTGAGGAGAGGATGTCTGACAGGTCTCCTAGCTTTCATGCCAGCAGCATACAGTCTCCTTTTGATGGTAGACATTGACACTCTATTGCGCGTTTCCCATTGCTGGCTGAGCACTCTGCTGTTGGTGAATGGAGATCTCCTAACAAGGCGTACTAGGGCTCGATCATCACGGGCAGTAGTCTTCTTCGGTCTTCCAGATCTAGGCCTGTCCTTCACCTCGTTAGTTTGCCCATGTTTTGCAATCAAACGACTGATTACAGTATGGTTAATGTTCAGCTGTCTCCCAATCTCTCTGCATGACATACCAGTGGTATGCATGCCTATGATTTGCCATTTCACACGATCACTTAACCTTCGTCTTGCCATAGCGGTTCACAATCAAGAGCTAATTCTCTCTGTACAAATAAACCACGGTCATGAACACAAAATTCCTAATCTTGTCGCCTAAATCTGTATGTAATGTTCTACACCTCAAACTGGACTTTTACATAACTGAACACGTGTGCTGTTTCCCGCCACGCACGGACATCAAGCGGCGTGAAGTCATGCATGCATGTGCATTTCGTACTTGGAATTATGTCAGCTAACGCGGGGACAAAAATTATGGCAGCCTAGTTGTACCATCATGTTTCTACGTTCTATTGTTTTTGCTGGTGCTTAACTTTTGCACAGGTGTATATATATCAGAACTTATGAAGGTGCAATCAGTCAGAAAAAAATCGGCACAAATATATACAATAACCTAGCACTCGGCTATCTCATAACAAAACAAGATTAAACAAGAGCTCCGCAAATGGCCCACAATACCCCCCGCCCTGATGACAATCCAATGAATGAGAGCTATCAGACAATAGCGATTTCTTTCTCCGACCTAGACCAGTCATCCTATGAAGTTTTAACGGGATCTGCTAAACGGTCATGGAGGTATTGTCCGGAAACTAATTTTCAAGATGGCCGACTGGCTGTCGGCCATATTCGATTTTGGATCATCTACGATTTCAATAGGTTTCTTCTACAGGCCTAGTCCAAGAATCCTATGACGTTTCAAAGCGATCCGATAAACTTTAAAACGGAGCTCTCGTGCAAAAAATAATTTTCAAGGATCATCGATGATTTCGCTATGTTTCTTCCTCAGACACAATCTGGTCATCCTATAAGGTTTCAAAGCAATCCTATAAACGGTAATGGAGTTATCATCCAGAAACCAATTTTCAAGATATCCTCCCTTGGCTGGCAGCCATCTTGGATTTCAGATCATCGTGAAATTCCCCCAACAGACCACCCTTGTGGGATGGTCTGTAGTTTTATTAACCACTATAAAACATACTTACCGTTCAATCACTATTTGCTAAATCAACTACTCTGCATTTAGCCACCAGAATAAGATTTTTCTACTTGCTTACATGCCTCCATATGCCTATACCACTTCATCACACCCTCGACCAAGCTACTGGTAGAGTACACTCCCCGGATATGGCCTATCAGAGACTGGCACCAGTCTATACACACTCCTCAGTGACACCTGTCACCTTCACATGTATGCGCATACGCAGAGGATCCCAACTAGGAAATATTTGTGATACACAATAAACTGATTCTCAACTCATTCCCACGTGGGGTGGCTGAGGCCGGGGTGTACTGATTGAATGGTAAGTATGTTTTATAGTGGTTAATAAAACTACAGACCATCCCACAAGGGGGGGGGGGGTCTGTTGGGGGTTGTTAATACACCACAAAAATATTTGTACCGTTCAATCACTACTTGCTAAACCCATAGAATTGGTCAATGTGCCCCACTTAATAACCCTTGGTGATTGGAGATTTGAGAATCATAAGACAAGGATAAAAATTAAACAAATCATATCCAAATGTTAATAAAATAACATAATAATGCATCTATAGCAATCACACAGTGATTATCAAACAAGGAAACTTGTCAACTCAATGAAATAAACAAAACAAGAGAATATCCTCACCATTTCTGAGACATACAGACTAGCAGAATTGGTGAGATGTGCTTGGTAAATGGTCTTTGGCTGGTTTTGTTAAAGTCATTATATTTCTAAAAAAGGAGGCCGCTGGGCTCTGACCCTTTAAATAGAGAGGTAAAAGTCGATTCAGATTTCCAACCTGCGACTTACATGACGTCGTCCAATGATGAGCCGGCGAAAAGAGCTAAGGAGGCAGCCCTACCACGAAGGTCATGAGCCTTGACATGGACTAAATTGATCTCACCAGGGAGGCAATCTCATAGCATAATTTAATGGTCTCACAGATCCATCTGGCAACCGTGGCCTTAGAAACTGGTCTAGCTACCTCCTCCGCGTACGGGACCCATAAGTGCGAAGAATCGGATCTTTTAAAATTTGTACTATGTTTATAGACTTTTAAGGCCCTGACAGGACACCAGAACTTGTCGGTCGGCGAAAAAGATGATAAGGATTTAAGAATAATCGGCTTGGCTTGGTAATGCTTAGACTGGGTCTTCGATAAAAAATCCCGTCTGAGATATAAAACTATTTCTGTAGACCGTACCCAGATTAGATAAATCTTTCTTTTTCTGCTGAAAGAGCATGAATTTCGGATCTTCTAGCTGAAGCGGCGGCAACAAGGAAAACAGCTGTAAGAGTCAATAGTTTGAGACTGATAGATCCAATTGGTTCAACATGGTGACCTGCCAATACTTGAAGAATCAAGGCCAAATTCCAGGAAGGCAAAGGCTTAGACACTGGAGGACGAATATTGCCCAAGCCTCTAATAAAATCATTCCGAATCATCGTATCCTTGATATCGGCACTAAATAGACAAGGAAAGGAAGAAGCCAAGGAAAATCTATATCCCCTAACGGTGTTAGCTAATAGTTGTAAAGAAGCGAAGATATGATAAAAAATCTAACACCTGGGAAATAGAAAACGTACGGGCAAGAAACCATGGTTTGAACACCATTCGCCCAAGATTTTAAGTCGACCCTTGTAAACTCGACGTGTCGACTCCCTCCTAGAAGAGTCAAGGATTTCCTGAGATCTTGACGAAACCTTGATTTCAGGGACCGAGCACTCGATATTCTCCAAACGCACAGACTGAAGATTTCTGGATTTGGATGAAGACATGTGCCCCTTAATTGAGAGAAAATCTGGGGACACTGGAATATGACGAGGAAAGTCTACCAGAAGATCGACAAGGTTTACGAACCAGATTCTTTTCAGCCAAAAAGGGGTTCCCAGAAGAACTTCGCAGATCTGGACCCTGACTTTCTTCAGAACCAACGGAATCAAAAGTTAGTGGGAATGCGTAGGCAAACATTCATGTCCAGGACTGAGACAGGGCGTCCACCATCAGAGCCTGACGGTCCGGAAAAGGAGACATGAAAGAGGAGATCTGGGCATTCAGAGATGTCGCAAAGAGATCTACGTGGGGACGACCCTGATGCTGAAAAATCGCTTTGACAACCAACTTTTGTAAACTGCTACTCCGAGTGGACAAATCTGCTGGGTCTTACCAACTCATCCGCAAGAAAGCTCAGTCTGCCTGGAACATGACTGGAAACTAGAAAGATTGGGTTCTTGCGGCACCACAACAGAAGATTCCAAATTTCCATACAAAGAAGTGAAGACCTCATTCCTCCCTGTCTGTTGATGTAGGAAACTACCATGGAATTGGCTGATCGAATCAAGATCCTGAGGCCTCTCACTCGATCCGACCACGAGAGGAGAGCCTTCTTGACAACCCACAACTCCAAGATATTGATGAAAGCTGTCGACTCCTCCAAGGATCAAAGACCGGAAATTGACAAGGAGATCTGAACTGCTCCCCACCCCTCCTGGGAAGCGTCTGAAAATAATTGCCTGAGGAGAGATCTTGATTCTTGACTAATGGAACACCTATGGGAAGCAGAGAACGATCCTTCCAAAAGTCTAAATGAGATATCAAGTGTTCTCTGATAGGAATCTGATGGTAAATAGAATGAACTGACTGCTTCCAGAGGGACATCAGGAACATTTGAAAGGGTCCTCTCATCAGCGCTGCACAGAGAATGACAATCTCGACGCTGACCATCAAGCCTAGAACCCTGAGCAACAATCATGTCCTGACTGAGAAAGAGGTTGCCAGAATGTCCATAGCCAACAAGATTGCCTCCACCCTTGCCTCTGAAGGAAAGACTAAGCCCTGAGACAGGTCGAAACAGACGCCTGGATGGGTGAAACTTGAGAAAGGACTATATTGTCTGAATTGATAGATGATGAAGAAGTCCTACTGCAGCTGAAAACTATGCAGAGGGATTAAATCCTAGATCTAAATTTCCTTGTAAAAAATTTGTCCACAGACAGCTACATGACTCTAGATATGAACTCTTCCTTTAACAAGAAAGAAAATGGAAAAGAATTTCTGAAGTCTTTCAACACAATAAGAGAGACCCAGAAATAGATGTCAGAACAAGGTCAATAAAAATATAATAGCGATACAGCAAGAACTCCCACTCTATCAACAGAAGAAAGAATAAAGTGAAATCTACATAACATGAAATGTTTCATGCTAAACCCGGGCTTAATTTCTAGGAAATCATGCCGAGTTAAAAAATTGCTCTCCACAATCAATGATAGGCGAGTGAACACTCCTAGCAAAATGAAAATTTGCAAATACATTTGTATGATATAGAATCTGCGCTTACATGTAAAAAGTAAAATATCTAAATCTTGATCAAAGATTTGAGATTTAAGGTGAGCTATTAATTGCTCTCCTGGGATGAAAGTTAGGCAAGCTGCGAATACATGTAGCTCGCCTAAAAAATGATGCCCTGCTAAGCAAACTAAAAAAAAAAGAATTGCCCCTATAATATTAAAGTAATAAAGATCAAAGACTAAATTACAATTGCCCCAAAATATTGTATTCTGATACAGCCTTGCATGATGCAGAATGTAAATCAACTATCAAAATGTGAGTAATGGAATCAAATGTAATATCAGCAACCCCCCCCCCCCCCCCCCCCACCAGACATGGAGGGGAAGAACTAAAAGGAAAGGAAAAAGAACCGCCATGAGAACAACTAAAATTAAGAGGAAAGAAAATATTAAAATAATTCAAGGAACCTACTAATCAGACAAGAAAAATAAGACACTTAAGCTATTAAGACGATATTAAACTTACACGACAGAAAACCTGATCTCACACATCTGCCCCCACAAGACAGAAAACCAAGGTACAGAAAAAACAACTGACAACCATCTACTGAGAATGACAAGAAGGAACTGAATACTACAGAAAAGTCTAAAGAAAAAATAAAGCTATGAAATAAACATGCATAGACAACTTCAAGGATCAGCACAATAAACACTGATCTAGGAGAAAAAAGCCAGAAAACTACAAACGGATTAAAAGATATCACGAAAGGAGTTAAAGGGGGAAACGAAAAAGGGAAAAGGAAGAATCAAACTGACAGATAAGACGATAGAATAAAAATATGTTAGAAAAAGCGTGACGAATTAACTCCCTTAGGTTAAAATAAATATGTCAACCTGCCAACATAAGAGGAGAAAGGAGCGAGAGCAAAGGCTGAACGGCCCGAAGACAACTGGCCAACTAAAGGCGGATGAAAGAAAAATTATGTATCTAGAGATGATGCGTAGAAACTTAGTCAGAAAGAGAAATAAATAAATCAATAAAAAATACTAAATCCGAAAGAAGAAAATAAATAACGAAGCATGGGAACGTTAAGACTAACTGAAAATACATGCTTGACAGAAGTACAGCCTTATCGGCTGAGTGTTCTATTTAAACCTACGATAGGCGCATATGAAAAAAGCTAAACCAAAAATCCCATACGTGAACCAGTCGGAACGGGAAGTAGAAAACCAGAAACTGCAAATCTGTACCAGAAGAGCACAAAGCGGAAGATGGTGATGTGAAAAGGCCTTAACAGGATCCTGCAGACCCTGATAATTGACCAAACTGGAAGTCGCAGATAAACCCGAAGTGGAAATCGGATGCTTAGCCAGATCTTGAAGACCTGGAAGAGCACCCCTCAAACAGGAACCGGAAGAGCTAACACTGGAATCGGAAACAGAAGTGGAAATGAGCCTACCGGAAATTGGAAAATTAATAGGGTCCTGGGGACCCGGATATCCAGTAAAACCGGAAGCCAGACAAGAAACAGAAGAGCTAGCACCGGAAACGGAAATGGAGAAAACTCTTACCGGAAATTGGGAAATTAACAGGGTCCTGAGGACCCGGATATCCGGCCAAACCGGAAGCCATACCGGAAATGGAAGAGGGAAGACCGGAAACAGAAACCAGAAGTAGAACATGGTCTTGCAGACTCGAATCTACCAAGCACCTATTGGAAGTGCTTGCCAAACCGGAAGCTATCGAGCTTCCTGATGGAACTAGGTTAACGACTGGCGATCTCTGGATGTTCCTGGCTATCGATATCACAGAAAATTGAACCTTGGCATAATGAGCTTCTTCTTCTTCTTTTCGATCGCTGGTATCACACTTGGAGAGCCGTTCTCAAGATGAAATCTGTGGTTTTCTGCAGTTCTTCCACAGGCCCATACAGCTTTTCAAGAAAAGAGGTTGACAAAGGCCAGATCTCATCTCTCAGTATCTGATACGTACTGCAACAATGAAGGATGTGCTCTGTGGTCTGTTCTGCTTCTCCACAAGGACAAGCGGGCGATATCGTACGGTGGAACCGCATGTACATGTGTTGGTTTAGTCTGTTATGTCCAGTTCTGAGACGAAAAATGGTCACTTGCTCTGGCCTCGAGAGATGATGGTAGGCATCTTCTGATTGAGGTGTTCTATAGAGTGACTTGATGATAGTCTTCATCTCTGTATGGGTAACCATGTTTTCTGTCTGATTCTCTTCTGCACCCACCTTTGCCATCTCGTCTGCTTCCTCATTTCCTTGGACTCCACAGTGTGAGGGGATCCACTGCATTGCTATCCGAAACCATTTGATGGTTTGTAGTGCTTTTTCAAGTTGTGGCAGCTTACCTTTGGTGATAGCCTCAAGGACGGAGCGGGCATCAGATAAAAAGACAATCTGTGCAATAGGGTCTGCTGTTCTGCTGATGGTATTAGCTGCATGAACCAGTGCTTCGACTTCAGCTCTGTAGTTTGTGCAGTGTTTGCCTGTCGGTATTGCAGCTGACTCATGTGGTCCGTTTGGATACTGTATGTGCAGTCCGGCACCTCCGCTCCTAATTGCATCTTTGGCTGATCCATCTGTGTAGATCCTTATCCATGTCTCCTGAGGGTACATTTCTTCCAGCATGGCTAGGGTCAGGGCCTTCTTGCTCACATCACTGTGTTCATCTTTGGTTGTGAGATGAGGTACTGTGGTGCGAATAAAAAAAGCATCCGCTTTTGTTTCTACGAGAATTCTTAATACTTACCAGATCTACTATTATGATAATGTCTATTATCTAGTCTAGCTCAAAATAAACAATTAAAACTCTGCACTCTCCTGGTCCTGCCCATACTGTGTCCGGGAATTACCATAGCCGCAGGTACCGAGTCAATTCCCAATCACAGTCAGATTCGTCTTATATTTGCCTTGACAAACAGCGAAAGCAGCTCAGCCTCACCTCAGCGGGGCGGCTGAGGCAGGGCCATAGTACATCTGGTAAGTATTAAGAATTCTCGTAGAAACAAAAGCGGATGCTTTTTTTATTCTACTTCGAATAATACTTACCAGATGTACTATTATGATAAACTCCGGATTTCGACAGCCAGGAAATACCGGTGGGAGGAGGTGAGGCTCGAACCAGCACTCATCTACTATGCAACAGAGAAGGTTGTGAAGAGACTAGAAACCTGGCATACGCTTGGGTTCTGCCATCTGACTCATAGAATGCTAAACTTCCATGGTCTAGACCGCGCTCCCCCCCCCTCTTTTGTCCACACAAAATTCAGAGGGCTGTCAATGGGGATGCAACACCCACCAGAAAAAATATCAGTATATCGATTAGATTTTCAAATTGGAATGAGTCTAATGTCTGTTTGAGAGGATAAGTATACTCTTGTACCAGACTATTTACCTAAGCAGTCTGGTATTTCGACTGTAAGTAAATATATTTATAGTCACTTAATT
>JAVVLW010000182.1:0-25000 GCA_034401795.1 Chaetoderma sp. LZ-2023a | reverse complement strand
GGCAGCAAGGTAGCAGGTGAAAAGCACCAGAGATAGACCATCTCTCTGTGGTGAGCCGATTGATATCTCAACGTCTACAGACTTCACTGACTTGACTCGTACTCTCAGCTTGGTGTCTGCAAGCAGTAGTCTCACTAGTCGTAGCTCATCTTCATTGCAACTGGCCTGGCGTAGTACATCTAGGATCTGACCGTTTAATTGTGTCGAAGGCTCGTGACATGTCAATGACCATTTTGTGGAAGTCCCAGTGTTTGGACATGACTACCGACACATGCATGCGTTGAGCCCATACAATGTCTGTGCAGCTGCATCCACGTTTGAAGCCACTTTGACATGATCCGGTGAAGTAATCGATCTTGTCTTGGATGCGACATAGAGTAACATTGGATAGGATTTTTCGTATGCTGTTGAAGAGCACAATAGGCCGCAGATTGGCTGGGGGCCCAGGTGGCTTCTTGGAGTTGGGTAGTGCGATAACGGTGCCTTGGCCTACAGCATTGATTGGAAAGTGGTGCATAAAAGCTGAATTGATTAGGTGCGTGATCGGTTTTGAGATAATGTCACTTGCATATTTGAATAGTTCATTGCTCATGCCATCAGGTCCAGATGCATGTCCATTTTTCAGGGCTTTAAGTGCCTTCTCAACTTCTGCTGTTTTGATTGGTGTTAGTAATGGCCTGGGGTCTCCTGAGAACGGGTGCAATGGCTCATCATCGTTGTCAGTGAACTGTTCCTTGAACCATTCTCGGACCGCCTCGGCTTTTCCCCCTTCCCCTAAGTTTTGGTCCATTATGATTAACCAAACATGAGATATGAACTAATAAGTTGAGCTAACCGCAAAATGTTATTGCTGAAAAGACAGTCATTTAACAATAACACAATAATATTGACCTTTGAACTTTTAGCCCAAAGGTCATTGTGTCGTGCTCTCTCTGTATAAGGAAGTATGTGTACAAGTTTGGGTCCAGAAAGATTAAGCAAACATGTGATATGAGGTGCTATGTTGAGCCAAAGACAAAATGTTATTGGCGGTCATTTTTAACAATGTCACAATAACCATGACCTTTGCCCTTTTGACCCAAACATCATTGTATGTTGTCCTCAAATTATAAGGAAGTATGTGTCCAAGGTTGACTCTAGTCTAACTAACCAAAGATGAGATATGAAATGCTAAGTTGAGCAAATGGACCTGTTAAAATTGAAAAAGCAATGGTTTTACCAATGTTAACGTGACCGTGACCTTTTGGCCTATGGTCATCATGTGCTTCCCTATCATTAGCAGGCTTGGGTACGTGATTCATTATATGGAAGCAGGTTTGGTCCAGTATGATTAACCTAAGTTGAGATATGAATTGCTAAGTTGACCCCAACGCCATTTTGTGATGTTGTCTTATTATAAGGAAGCATGAGTACAAGTTTGGGTTCAGTATGATTAACTAAACCTTTGATATAGACAGAAAAGTTGAGCTAAACGGAAAATGTTAATGTTGAAAAAAAATGTTTTTACCAAGGTCACAGTGACCTTGATGGTTGACCTTTGATCCCAACATCAGTGTAAGATCCCGCATCATTTTAAGGAAGCATGTGCCCAAGTTTGGTTCCAGTCTGATTAACCAAACCTGAGATATAAACAGAAAAGTTGAACTAAATGCAAATAGGATGACGACGATGGACGACGTGCAAGGTATCGCAATAGCTCGCTTTACTTTGTAAAGTCCAGCTAAATATAGTCTTCTCTTCACCTGCAAAAATTTCATTTTTCATGAAAAAAATATTGATGACAAAGGTTAATTGATATGTGCAGTATTTTGAGTATTGAGAAGGCTAATTGATATGTGTAGTATTTGGAGTATTGAGAAGGTTAATTGATATGTGCAGTATTTTGAGTATTGACAAGGTTAATTGATATGTGCAGTATTTTGAGTATTGAGAAGGTTAATTGATATGTGTAGTATTTTGAGTATTGACAAGGTTAATTGATATGTGCAGTATTTTGAGTATTGACAAGGTTAATTGATATGTGCAGTATTTTGAGTATTGAGAAGGTTAATTGATATGTGCAGTATTTTGAGTATTGACAAGGTTAATTGATATGTGCAGTATTTTGAGTATTGAGAAGGTTAATTGATATGTGTAGTATTTTGAGTATTGAAAAGGTTAATTGATATGTGTAGTATTTTGAGTATTGAGAAGGTTAATTGATATGTGTAGTATTTTGAGTATTGAAAAGGTTAATTGATATGTGTAGTATTTTGAGTATTGAGAAGGTTAATTGATATGTGTAGTATTTTGAGTATTGAGAAGGTTAATTGATATGTGTAGTATTTGGAGTATTGAGAAGGTTAATTGATATGTGTAGTATTTTGAGTATTGAAAAGGTTAATTGATATGTGTAGTATTTTGAGTATTGAGAAGGTTAATTGATATGTGCAGTATTTTGAGTATTGAGAAGGTTAATTGATATGTGCAGTATTTTGAGTATTGAGAAGGTTAATTGATGTGTAGTATTTTGAGTATTGAGAAGGTTAATTGATATGTGTAGTATTTTGAGTATTGAGAAGGTTAATTGATATGTACAGTATTTTGAGTATTGACAAGGTTAATTGATATGTGCAGTATTCTGAGTATTGAGAAGGTTAATTGATATGTGCAGTATTTTGAGTATTGAGAAGGTTAATTGATATGTGCAGTATTTTGAGTATTGAGAAGGTTAATTGATATGTGTAGTATTTGGAGTATTGAGAAGGTTAATTGATATGTGCTGTATTCTGAGTATTGACAAGGTTAATTGATATGTGCAGTATTTTGAGTATTGAAAAGGTTAATTGATATGTGCTGTATTCTGAGTATTGACAAGGTTAATTGATATGTGCAGTATTTTGAGTATTGACAAGGTTAATTGATATGTGTAGTATTTTGAGTATTGACAAGGTTAATTGATATGTGCTGTATTCTGAGTATTGAGAAGGTTAATTGATATGTGCAGTATTTTGAGTATTGACAAGGTTAATTGATATGTGCAGTATCTTGAGTATTGAAAAGGTTAATTGATATGTGCAGTATTTTGAGTATTGACAAGGTTAATTGATATGTGTAGTATTTTGAGTATTGACAAGGTTAATTGATATGTGCTGTATTCTGAGTATTGAGAAGGTTAATTGATATGTGTAGTATTTGGAGTATTGAGAAGGTTAATTGATATGTGTAGTATTTTGAGTATTGAGAAGGTTAATTGATATGTGCTGTATTCTGAGTATTGAGAAGGTTAATTGATATGTGCAGTATTTTGAGTATTGAGAAGGTTAATTGATATGTGTAGTATTTTGAGTATTGAGAAGGTTAATTGATATGTGTAGTATTTTGAGTATTGAGAAGGTTAATTGATATGTGTAGTATTTTGAGTATTGAGAAGGTTAATTGATATGTGTAGTATTTTGAGTATTGAGAAGGTTAATTGATATGTGCAGTATTTTGAGTATTGAGAAGGTTAATTGATATGTGCAGTATTTGGAGTATTGAGAAGGTTAATTGATATGTGCAGTATTTTGAGTATTGAGAAGGTTAATTGATATGTGCAGTATTTTGAGTATTGAGAAGGTTAATTGATATGTGTAATATTTTGAGTATTGAGAAGGTTAATTGATATGTGTAGTATTTTGAGTATTGAGAAGGTTAATTGATATGTGTAGTATTTTGAGTATTGAGAAGGTTAATTGATATGTGCAGTATTTTGAGTATTGAGAAGGTTAATTGATATGTGCAGTATTTTGAGTATTGAGAAGGTTAATTGATATGTGTAATATTTTGAGTATTGAGAAGGTTAATTGATATGTGCAGTATTTTGAGTATTGAGAAGGTTAATTGATATGTGCAGTATTTTGAGTATTGAGAAGGTTAATTGATATGTGCTGTATTCCGAGTATTGAGAAGGTTAATTGATATGTGTAGTATTTGGAGTATTGAGAAGGTTAATTGATATGTGCAGTATTTTGAGTATTGAGAAGGTTAATTGATATGTGCAGTATTTTGAGTATTGAGAAGGTTAATTGATATGTGTAATATTTTGAGTATTGAGAAGGTTAATTGATATGTGTAATATTTTGAGTATTGAGAAGGTTAATTGATATGTGCAGTATTTTGAGTATTGAGAAGGTTAATTGATATGTGCAGTATTTTGAGTATTGAGAAGGTTAATTGATATGTGCTGTATTCCGAGTATTGAGAAGGTTAATTGATATGTGTAGTATTTGGAGTATTGAGAAGGTTAATTGATATGTGCAGTATTTTGAGTATTGAGAAGGTTAATTGATATGTGCAGTATTTTGAGTATTGAGAAGGTTAATTGATATGTGTAATATTTTGAGTATTGAAAAGGTTAATTGATATGTGCCGTATTTTGAGTATTGAAAAGGTTAATTGATATGTGCCGTATTTTGAGTATTGAGAAGGTTAATTGATATGTGCAGTATTTTGAGTATTGAGAAGGTTAATTGATATGTGTAGTATTTTGAGTATTGAAAAGGTTAATTGATATGTGTAGTATTTTGAGTATTGAGAAGGTTAATTGATATGTGTAGTATTTTGAGTATTGAGAAGGTTAATTGATATGTGCAGTATTTTGAGTATTGAGAAAGTTAATTGATATGTGCAGTATTTTGAGTATTGAGAAGGTTAATTGATATGTGTAGTATTTTGAGTATTGACAAGGTTAATTGATATGTGCAGTATTTTGAGTATTGAAAAGGTTAATTGATATGTGCAGTATTTTGAGTATTGAGAAGGTTAATTGATATGTGCAGTATTTTGAGTATTGAGAAGGTTAATTGATATGTGTAGTATTTTGAGTATTGAA
Source organism: Chaetoderma sp. LZ-2023a (assembly GCA_034401795.1). Classification (NCBI taxonomy): domain Eukaryota; kingdom Metazoa; phylum Mollusca; class Caudofoveata; order Chaetodermatida; family Chaetodermatidae; genus Chaetoderma; species Chaetoderma sp. LZ-2023a. Next base: position 20,148 of record JAVVLW010000182.1, on the reverse strand, counting down.
AAGGTTAATTGATGTGTAGTATTTTGAGTATTGAGAAGGTTAATTGATATGTGTAGTATTTTGAGTATTGAAAAGGTTAATTGATATGTGCCGTATTTTGAGTATTGAGAAGGTTAATTGATATGTGCAGTATTTTGAGTATTGAAAAGGTTAATTGATATGTGCCGTATTTTGAGTATTGAGAAGGTTAATTGATATGTGCAGTATTTTGAGTATTGAGAAGGTTAATTGATATGTGCAGTATTTTGAGTATTGAGAAGGTTAATTGATATGTGCAGTATTTTGAGTATTGAGAAGGTTAATTGATATGTGCAGTATTTTGAGTATTGAGAAGGTTAATTGATATGTGTAGTATTTTGAGTATTGAGAAGGTTAATTGATATGTGCAGTATTTGGAGTATTGAAAAGGTTAATTGATATGTGCAGTATTTTGAGTATTGAAAAGGTTAATTGATATGTGTAGTATTTTGAGTATTGAGAAGGTTAATTGATATGTGCAGTATTTTGAGTATTGAGAAGGTTAATTGATATGTGTAGTATTTTGAGTATTGAAAAGGTTAATTGATATGTGCAGTATTTTGAGTATTGAGAAGGTTAATTGATATGTGTAGTATTTTGAGTATTGAGAAGGTTAATTGATATGTGCAGTATTTTGAGTATTGAGAAGGTTAATTGATATGTGTAGTATTTTGAGTATTAAAAAGGTTAATTGATATGTGCAGTATTTTGAGTATTGAGAAGGTTAATTGATATGTGTAGTATTTTGAGTATTGAGAAGGTTAATTGATATGTGCAGTATTTTGAGTATTGAAAAGGTTAATTGATATGTGCAGTATTTTGAGTATTGAGAAGGTTAATTGATATGTGCAGTATTTTGAGTATTGAGAAGGTTAATTGATATGTGCAGTATTTTGAGTATTGAGAAGGTTAATTGATATGTGCAGTATTTTGAGTATTGAGAAGGTTAATTGATATGTGTAGTATTTTGAGTATTAAAAAGGTTAATTGATATGTGCAGTATTTTGAGTATTGAGAAGGTTAATTGATATGTGTAGTATTTTGAGTATTGAGAAGGTTAATTGATATGTGCAGTATTTTGAGTATTGAGAAGGTTAATTGATATGTGCAGTATTTTGAGTATTGAAAAGGTTAATTGATATGTGTAATATTTTGAGTATTGAAAAGGTTAATTGATATGTGCAGTATTTTGAGTATTGAAAAGGTTAATTGATATGTGTAGTATTTGGAGTATTGAGAAGGTTAATTGATATGTGTAGTATTTTGAGTATTGAAAAGGTTAATTGATATGTGTAGTATTTTGAGTATTGAAAAGGTTAATTGATATGTGTCGTATTTTGAGTATTGAGAAGGTTAATTGATATGTGTAGTATTTTGAGTATTGAGAAGGTTAATTGATATGTGCAGTATTTTGAGTATTGAGAAGGTTAATTGATATGTGTAGTATTTTGAGTATTGAGAAGGTTAATTGATATGTGTAGTATTTTGAGCCCTTGGACGTGCAGTTGACATAAGAGGGGTTCACCCTTTCACCAACAATTTCCTGAAAAAGTAAATTCTTTACGATATAAAACTTATTCTGTTGAATATTTTGAAATTAATTTGACTGGATGCCATTGCAATGGCTTCCAGTGAAATCAATTTCAAAACTTTCCACAATTTGTGTATGGTAGCATGTAAAATGAGATATGTAGGCTACTGTGTGAGAAAAAAGATCATTTTATAATCACCAGAAATGCCTATTCTACCTTATCAAAGGCAAAACCAATGTAATTCTCATTTCAGATATTAAATTTTAGTCACACAAAGTTCATCTTACCAGAAACAGCAAGGAAGTCATCAATAGTCGTGATGTCATCGACAGCGTCAGTGAGCAAGCGAACCTGCTTTACCCATGCTTCCTTGAACACCTGCATGTTATCCTGAGCTGCTGTAGAGCGTGGACGAAGAGCTAAAACACGAGCTGCATTTATCACCTAAAATTGAACAGAAATTCAAGTACACAATGGAGGCATCAGATACGTCACTCAAATATCTGACGCCACAATCAAACATATCACATGTTAGCTGATGCACCAGTTAAATTAATGTAGCTCTGTAATGAAAGGCAAATAGTTTCTCACAAAAGTGTACAAATTGTATATATCTTAATAAACATTCTGTTGAATATTTTGAACCTAATTAGAGTCGGAGATGTTGGTGCCTATGGGAGCCACATCTCCTAGTTAAATTATTTTTTAAATATTCACCAGCCAACAGCATGTTTATTAATTTGTAAATTCATCAAAGACATACAATACTTACACTTTTATAATGGACTACAATTCTTATGAAGGAGGTACGTAAATTTGATTGTGACCGTAAATAACAAACAACATATTTGAGTACGTGTCGGATATTTGAGTGACACATTATATCTATCTATTAGCTTGTTTCATAGTATTATTAAAGTGGAAGATTGTCATATATTCCATATTTTTAAAGTTTTAATTAGCGACAGAAGTAATAACTTGATTATAATAGATTACCTCAGGACACAAATGTTCAATTTCATCAGCAGCCAGTCTGACAATCTTCACACCTTCCTCATTATTTGACATGGAGCAGGCGAGATTGGCAACCTACAACAGAAGCATGATGGCAACATAAGTTATTATTAGTGCTGGGAATTGGTACGATTTTTGTAATCGATGATTGGTTTTATATACTAACCAATGATCAATTAATGATTGATCATAACAGGGTCTCATTTCTTACCCATTTTGAATGCAGTAATCATAGCATGTTCAAGGATAATAACCCCTTTCAAACCAAGTCGCAGATATGGCAGATTCTTAATAATTTAAGAAATAATCTGTTGAATATTTTGAAACTAATTTGACTGGAAGCTGTTGCTGCAAATAAGTTTCAAAATATTCAACATGCTATTGGCATGGTTGCTTTGAAATTAACATACTATTTCAGTGCTGAAAGAATTAATGTCTTAGACTAATGAGTAATACTATAGTTGTAACAATTAAATTTAAATTATTTTCCAGAAAATATTAATTTTCTAGCTTGACCAGTCAAAATATATTAAAGTCAATTTATAAACAACCAAAATTGATTTCTGAAATCATGATCGATCGTTTGGTTGAATATGAAAACCAATCAATCATCGATCAAATCAATTAATCGGAACAACACTAGTTATTATTATATTAGACAAGGCTTACCGATAAGCATTGAGGGTATATAACGCCTATATGCAGCTTGGGACCACAAAAAGGAGCTACAGTGGGGTGGATGACACCCCTGCAAATCTTGTATGATAACTACACAATAATTAGTTTTATAGGTTTATTTGCACAAAAGTACCCACACGATCTGACATGGAACCACTATAATTCATAGTTGTTAGCCCATGGTACCTTCAAATTTTAACTTAGAGGAGAAAAACTGCACAGGAACCCTGAGTTCAGTTTTTGACACACAAATTTCATCTTGGGACCCCCCAGATTTCATGGTGAGGGTACCTGAAACTTCCAAAATTTAGACGCCATGGGATACACTGAGTTTGTGAATGGCTCCCACAGAATCACTGTATACACAGGCACATTAAACTTTAGTTATAACTCATGACTCATTCAAATGTAACAAAAAGAACAAGCATTTACTTAAGTATTGCAAAGCATGTCCCCTACCTGGTGATTAAGTAAATTTAGCAAATTTCTTTTTCACGAGTGAGATGACATACTTACCTCCCTAACACTCTTGATATACTAATATATCGGCTCTAATTTCAATAATATTCAGAATTATAAAAAGTTAGGTGCCCCTAATGGGCAGGTGGAAGTACACAGTCATCCACATGACAAACACCACCCTCTGCGCATGCGCACACCGGTACTTCCGTTACTAAATATTGGCTGACATAGAAGCAACTATTCAATAGGCAAAGGACCAGGCCTCCGTGGGGTGGTGAGGCCGGGATCCCGTTAGGGAGGTAAGTATGTCATCTCACTCGTGAAAAAGAAATTTGCCAAATTTACTTATTTCACATCATGAGAACATACTACTTACCTCCCTAACACTCTTGATGAAAACCAGAATTTGAAAGTAAATTTTGGTGGGAGGGAGGCAAGGTCCTGGGAGGGAGGCAAGGTCCTGAAAACCCGCACACCCTCGAAGAGGCTAGGCTCTTTGAATTCTCAAGAGATTTAAAACATCTGAAATTGTGACTGAAACCACAACCAGGAATAGAATTTTGCATCGGATAATCGACCGATGAAGAGAGATTGATCAAAAGGCAAATGCGCTCCCCCACCCCTCTTTCTGAGGAAGGTTTAGGAAAAAACGCTGCTTTAAATGACTAGCACGTTCTCTAATACTTAATGAAAGTATTACTAGACATTGGAAAAAGAAGAATTGCTTCTATTTCAAAAACTCTCTGAAAAAACACAATTAAGAGACATTAACCATCACCATATTAAAAAATAAAATGACACCATCACCAAGACAGAAAATCAAAAAATGGTCATAACTACTGACCTCTGATGTCTTGGACGCGGCACTCATCTCTTCCCCCACCGGATGAAGAGAAGTGTACCAGCTAATAGTAGGGATACCCTACCAACAAATGTGATATTTGAAAATAGCAGAGGAGGCAAACTATTTACAAACATAAACCTCTGCATAAATATTTTATTTCCTGAGGACTGAGACGGCGAGTGGGTTAGAAGTGTCACGAAGGTAATGGTCGGTAAAACTTGACTCACAGTGCCACTGGGCTACTGACATAATGTCTTCAATAGAAACACCATTAAATAATGCCGTGGAAGTTACCACACCATGGACACTATGAGCCTTGGCTCTATCTACCTGGATTCCAGTGGCTGTTTTATGACAGAATTGGATACATTCCACTATCCATCTGGAAATAGTGTCTCTTGACGCCCTACCATGGGGTTCAATATATGACAACCATAGGGAACATGAGTCCGTCCGCCAAACCTGAGTTCTTTTCTTGTACTTATTCAAAGCACAGACTGGACACCATACTTTAGCACCAGGATCATATCTGGTTAAGGCAGGTAAAATAATATGTTTACCCGGATACTTTAAAGATTGATTCTTAGCCAAGAAATTCAATCTTGGTAGAAGCTTAAGGCCTTCACCTGTAACTATATAACGGTCAGGCTCAGCAGACAAGGCATGAATTTCACTCCTGCATCTGGCTGAAGCCGCCGCCACTAAAAATACAGTTTTAAGTGTCAATAATTTAACAGATATAGCACTAAGTGGTTTAAAAGGCTTACCACTCAAAACCTGCAGCACCAGAGAAAGACGGTGTCAGTGGAGGATTTCTAGGTCTGAGATTGCCCATACCTTTAATAAGAGTATTTAAAACACTTACTTCATCACTTCCCCTCTTTGCCAAGCAAGGGATAACAGTCATCAATGCTGATTTGTATCCAACAACAGAATTAGGTTGAAGACTATAGGTATCATACAGGTGACAGAGAAAATCAGCTACTACCTGAATAGATGCTTCCATTGGATTGATACATCTCTTTTAGCACCATTCTGCAAATCTGTTGATTTTACAATTATAAGCTCTGGAGGTTGACCCCCTCCTGGCTCTGTCCATGAAATTGGTTGCTTGCTCAGAAAAGCCCTCCTTAATCGTGGATTGTTTGACAACATCCATGCAGTCAATCGAAACATTAACGGATTGTTGTGAAGGGTCTTGCCCTGGAAGATAATATTGTCCATCAGCGGCAGAGGAACCGGATTGCAAACCAGAAGGTCCAGCAGATCCGTAAACCATGATCGGCTTGGCCAATTCGGGGCGATCAGAAGAACTTGGCATTCCTCTTGTCTGATCTTCTGAAGGATCCTTGGAATCAGGATTGTTGAAGGGTATGCGTATGCATACATTCCCTTCCAACTGATAGCTAGCGCATCTATTGCGATAGCGCTTGGATCTGGAATCGGAGAAACGTACGTCGTCATTTTCGCATTCTTCTTCATTGCGAACAAATCTATGTTGGGCTTTCCCCAATGATTGAACAGGTGATCCGCCACACATTGATCTAGTTGCCATTCCGTAGGCAGAATACTCATTCTTCGGCTCAATGAGTCTGCTAACAGATTCAGCCTTCCCGGAATATGAACTGCTTTCAAGGTGATCATATGATCCATGCACCAGCAAAGCAGCTTCCAGGTCATCATACAGAGACTGGGCAACTTCGTTCCGCCCTGGCGGTTTATGTAACTCACTACTGTAGAGTTGTCTGAACGTATCATCACAAATTTTCCCTCCACCTCCTCTAAGAAGTGTTCCAGGCCTAGAACTACAGCCCGCAATTCTAGCATGTTGATATGTTCCTTTGACTGTTCCAGATTCCAAAAGCCCTGATATAGTGGCTTCTTCCAGGCAAGCTCCCCAACCCTTCATCGATGCATCCGTAAACATCGTTACTTGAGGGTGGGGAGGGGTCAGCATGACCCCCGCCAGGAGATTTTCCTCTCTCCATCCACCAGTGAAGGTGATGAATGAGAGGGTCCAACACTTGAATGCGCGAGTCCAGTGAACCTGAACTCTGCGTCCACTGGGTCATGAGAAACAACTGAATCGGCCGCCTGCGTAAGGCCGCCTGAGGAATGACTGGTTCCATCGAAACCATCAGACCCAACATTCTCAGATATACCCGTGCTAGAATATAACGACTGTTGCAAACCAAGTGAATGCACGAGAGGAGACTTTCCACTCTCTCCTGGGACAGATAAACATATCCTATCTCCAGATCGAAGAACATACCCAGTTAAACAAACTTCTGGGATGGAGTCAGCTCTGATTTCGGAAAGTTGATCATCCAGCCTAAATCTGTGAGAGTTTCCAAAACTATCTCCAGATTTGCTGTCAAACTTTCTGGGTTGTGTGCTTTTAGCAACCAGTCGTCTATGTAAGTGTGAACAGCTATATTTCTCCTGGGGAGGTATGCCGTAATAGCAAGTACCACTCGAGTGAAGACCCGTGGAGCCGTCGAGATGCCGAATGGAAGAACCTTGAATTCCCATTGGCGTCCCTGAAAAGCAAATCTCAGGAACCGACGAAAACTCCTTGCAATTGGAATGTGGAAGTAAGCATCCTTGAGATCTATAGACGCTGTCCACATGCCCTTCTCTAACCCCAACAACACCGATCTCACTGTTTCCATTTTGAAAGTTGGAGTGTCTAAAAACTTGTTTAGAGGCTTGAGGTTGAGAATTGGTCTCCACCCCCGGTGTTCTTTGCCACAAGAAACACGGTTCTATGCACAACCGCTTGTCTGGATCTCTTGGAACTTGAGTCCAGACCGGAACCAGAGACAAATGCAACGGCGGACCCCTTATCCAATCTGGACGGTATCCGTGCGAAAGCCATTGCAAGAATAAGCGGTCCTGAATTAACCGCGCCCACTTCTGAATGTGACAAGTCAAACGACCTCCCACTGGTGCACCTAGGGTTGACGGGGTGCCCATTAATTTTAGAAGTGGGTGTGTCTCTGATACGAGTGGCAACACCCGAGTGGTACTTGTGATAACCGGAAAAAAATTTCTTGCATCAGGCCCGGTTACCACGCGCCGCTCCCCGCGCGCCGCGAGCAGCGCCACACGCACCACGGTGCGCGGGCTGCTGTCTGGCAGGCAGCGCTTGAGGCGGCGGCTGCCGCACAACCGCACGCTGCTGCTGGCGTAGCCGATGCGGTCTCTGAAACCGGCCGGCCAGCCGGCCGGCTGGCCTGACACTGCCAGCCCCGCCACGAGCATACGGCTGTCGAGCAGCCGAGGGCTGAACACGCCTGTGTTCCCTGCGCAGCACATCAAACTGTGCCCGCAGCGCCCTCTGGTTGTTCACCTGGAGGTGCCGACAACCTTCACCTCCAAAGAGTCCAGGGCCCGCCATCGGCGCTTGCATCAAGCGCGACTTTGAGCTCCTGCGATGGGCACAAATTGTCCAGTGCAAAAGTGCGCCTCGTCCTCAGCGACTTCGTGACCGACCTAGTCAGACAGTCCAACGCCAGGTTGATGCCATCCTGGATGGCTCGTTGGACTGTCACAGGACTAGGCTGTTGCTGCACTGACGCCGCTACCACCCCCGATAGCAGCTGAGAGACATGCGACAGCGCACTGATCGCTGCTCGCGAGCTCTCCTCGGTGTCACGCAAGGCGGCATTCGCCGAGCGCATAGCACCCGTGCACAACGCTCCTGTGTCAGCCCGGGAACTCGGCCGCGTATCTTCCCCCAGAGCGGCGCGGTCGTCCGCGCTCGGTCTGGGTGCCAGGCCATACCGAGCATACTGACTGGCAGTAACCCGACATCACCTAGCTACCTCGCGGGGGGGCTTCGCGAGGCGACCTCTCGGTCGGATCGACTCCCCTGCCACCGCGAACATATCTAAGACATGATCCGCGTACGGCAGAGACAGAGCCGTGCTGGCCAACGGCTTCGCCTGTAACCATGCCCGAGGGTTACCGGCGACCATCTCGTCCACGGCGAGCTCTGGTCTCACAGCGAGGAGCCACGCACACGCCTCTGACCAGTCTTCGTCCGTGGCTACCTGCGAACTGCCGACGAGCAGCGGGCCCTCGTCATCCTCAATGGCATTCGCAGGCACGGCCGAGGAGGCTATAGACGAACCTGGCTGCCCAGGGAACGTATACGGGCCCGCGAGGGCTGGCATAGCATTCTCCATAGGCAAACCAGGCTCCAAGGCCGCGCTTGTATGAGGGGGATCATCCACACCAGTGCGGCCCGGAACGTCCGTATGAGACTCCACGTCCAACCGTGGAATCTTATACGGCCGGCCGTCTGCTCCAATGCGGGCCACAGGCTGAACCATGAAACCTGCTCCCGAGGGAACAGTGCCATAGGTGCGAGCGTTCACGCTCCCCAAGAGAGGAGTGTAGGCGCTCACATCCATGTCTGTGGACCGAGCAAGTAGTCCTCATCATCTTCCTGGTCAGGAAAGTTAGACTCTGGATTAGTAAAGAAAACTAATCCAGACTGACCAGGAGACTGCCGAAAGGCAGATGAAGAGTTTACTCTGCGAGTGATCGTGGTCAGGCCTGCTGGTCGAGTCCCGCCTGATGCTTCTCGCGCCGCTGGCACCCCAGGCGATGCGAACATCAAGCCTGGGTCCAAGACGGCAGCCCCTGGATCACTCAATGCTTTGTCCGAGCTAATAGGCCATGATCCAGGGACGGGGGATACCTGCACTGAGGTCGATGCGCAGGAAGTTGAAACACCTGTGCCAGGAAACATGCCGCGAAGCATGTCAGGCATCAGGTCTTTCAAAGTCCTGCGCATCTCACTCACCAACTCACTCTTGAACGCCTCGAGCCCACCCTTCTCAGAGGCCTTCTTCTTACCCTCCTTCTTCGGTTTCTTCCCCTCCTCCGCCATCATCTTCGCCTGCAAACAGAAGAACTCAGAGGTTAGATCACCCCCCCGACTTTTCACAAATAACACATTTGTTGGACAGCCTACATGCTGAACACAGATGGCAAGGGTGGGGGAAGAATCTAGCTTTCATGGTCTTCAGACAGGACGGGCACTTCTGAAAAGGGGAGGGATACAAAGACAATGAGTATGACAGTCTCAAAGCCGTGATAACGGATTTTCAAGTAGAAACCAAAAAACCAACTCGAGAGAAGACATCCACTATTACGACCACCCTGACGGGACAGGAGACTTCTCAAGTTAATACACACCAAATACAACCAGAACCCCAAAGTAAGAGAGAGAGAAAGATTATGACTATCTAGCTATCTCTCAACACTCTTAATAACAGGGAGATGAACACATCACATACTACCCTAACCTAGGATCATGACATCAAGGAAAGAGCAAACTCTGGTTGATTATGACATCAAACCTCACTATGCAAAAGCTCCTACCAGGAGAGGGGACGTCAGATTAATGCAAGAAATATCTGGATCTCCAGACATTCCCAGCTCTCGACTAATATAATATTAAATTATATATACTCGAGAACCCATGCACACGCAAGAGAGAAAATAGTGCAATAGCAAACGGCAGCAGAAAATGTAATTATTTTCAAATAATCATGCGCCATAATTAATAAACTCCCTTAGCCTGAGCACAGGCAACCATCCTCTTGTGCAGGAAAACATGTCCATCCATCCGCCGAGACTCCTCTTCCAGAAGAACTGATGAGGGGGATGGGACAAAAGGAAGGAGATATTTTATTTATTAATATATTATATCTCCAACCCGTAGACATATCACGATGATAAGTCATCCTGGGACGTGAACCACCTTCCAGAGAAGACCAGGCAACCTTGTATAGACACAAGACTCACCTGTAAGCATAAAACACAAGAGTTTATTGGCCCTAGGCGCTGGGAAAAAAAATTTACAAGGATTCCCAGCGCCTGAAAACGCGGTACCGCCGAAAACGGCCGCTACGAAAACCGGTAACACACAAAAGTTACAAGCCTAAAATAAAGGCCTGGGACAATGTCACCTTGGATGATGACGAGGAGGACTCCTCCAACATTCTTGCATCAGCCATGATGGATTGGGATGTAATTAGTTCTCGTAGAAATCAGAAAGAGCCTGTGAGGAATTTCACAAGTTGCTTCTTCAGCCAATATATTAGAAAACGGAAGTACCGGTGTGCGCATGTGCAGAGGGTGGTGTTTGTCATGTGCATGACTGTGTACTTCCACCTGCCCATTAGGGGCACCTAACTTTTTATAATTCTGAATATTATTGAAATTAGAGCCGATATATTAGTATATCAAGAGTGTTAGGGAGGTAAGTATGTTCTCATCGTGAAAATAAATCTTTAGCGACTGACAATCTTCAACAAACAACAACTCCATTTGAAGCAAAATTTGAACAAAGCTCCATTTGAAGCACTAACAACAAGCATGCTGTAAGTATTGCTTTGCAATACATGTCCCCCTACCTGGTGATATAAATCTTTAAACTGACAGTCAAAAACTTCATTAAAAATTGACAGAGGCAGCTGCAACTCGAACTAGATCTGTAACTTCTCATAACAAAGCAATAGACCAAGTTTCAGTTATATATGGTGATGGAGAATGAGTCTTGAAAGCTGATATGCTTGTATTTCATAAGTCGAAAGGGGACATAACTCCATCAAAAATTGATGCAAATACCTGAAACTTGAACTTGCCTTGTAATTTCTCATAACAAAGCAATGTATCAATTTTCAGTTGAATATCTCAAAGGTCTGCGAAAAAAATTATGGAAAACTAATATTTTGTGTATTTAATAAGTCGAAAGGGGGGAAAATTTATGAAAATGTCTGAAACTAAAACCTGCTCTATAACACCCTATGATAAAGCAACCTACCAATTCTCAATTGAATCCCTTAAAGGAGTGTGAAAAAAGTGCAGAAAACAGATAGTTTTCGTGTTTCCTAAGTTGTAAGGGGATGTAACTCCATCAGGATTGACGCACTCCTCAAACTCGAACTTGCTTTATAATTTCTCATAACAAAGCAATGCACCAATTCTCAGTTGAATATCTTGAAAGACTGCGAAAAATAGTGTGGAAAACTAATATTTCTTGTACCATATTTATTCTAATTTTCCCGCCCCTCCCAATTATACCGCCACCATGTTTTTGAGAACGGTAGAAAAAAAGCAAATTACCAATAGTAAGAAATAATAAATTGTTGTCATCTAGTGTTCAAAGAAGAAAAACATTCAGAAAAAATAAAACATGCAGCAACATTTTGGTCATTTTCGTGAATACATGCGCAAAAAGATCTTTTCGTCAGCTTAACCTGTCATTCAATGACAGAGCATCTAACGCTGTTGTTGAATTGGCATTAGGACATGGCTATAAATTTTCTAATGTATCGCTGAACGCATCACAAACGCGCCTCCAGTCAATTCGACCAATGCCTAAATTGTTTCTGATTAGTATCTTACCGTTGAGTGATAGAGCTGCTAACGTGAATTATGCGTTGAAGTACGGCTATGGCATATTTATGTCCTAAACAAAACCTCTGAATAAATCTAATGTGAAACGAGTAGTTTTTATGAATATTTGAGCAAATTTAGCAGAAATTTCATGGAATACTATAATTATAAACTTATTCAAGGTGACTGAGAAAACCGTTCTAATTTTGTGGCAATTTTTCAAACCTTTTCCACCCTAATTAACCCGCCCCCTTTGGTGACCGCTACCTGCCCGGCGGTATGTTTAGAATAAATACGGTATTTCATAAGTTGAAAGGGGGCATTAACTTCATGGAAAATTGATGAAAATGTCCGAAACGCGAAACTTGCTCTGTAACTCCCTATAATAAAGCAACCCACAAATTCTCAGTTGAATCCCTTTAAGGAGTGCGAAAAAAGTGTGGAAAATGAATATTTTTTGTATTTCACGTCGAAAGGGGGCATAACTCCATCAAAGATTGACGCATACGCCTGAAACCAGAACTTGGTCTGTAACTTCTCATAACAAGGTGATGTAACAATTCTCAGTACAATATCGCGAGACTGCGAAAAAAAGTGCGGGAAACTTATATTTTTCACATTTCATAAGTCGAAAGGGGGCATAACTCATGAAAAATAGAAGAAGCTGATATTTTTTGTATTTCTTAAGTCGAAATGGGGCCATAACTCCATAAAAAATTGCCGTATATGCCTGAAACTCGAACTTCGTCTGTATCTTCTCATAACAAAGCAATGTACCAATTCTCAGTTGAATACGTTTAAGGACTCCGAAAAAACGTGCGGAAAACCAACTGTGACAGACAGACGGACAAACAGGCAGAGAGCAAACCTATAGTCCCCCCCGGCTTTACTGATAGGGGACTAATAAAGCTATCCACTGTTATGATGGAATGGTTGTTAAAAAGGTAAAAAGCCAGTACGTAACATCAGTGAACAAGGCGGCATATCCACCCCCCGCGTACAAACATTTCAGATAAACATACATCAAGAGTGGACATACATGTAACGTTAATTGTAAAGGACAACATTGTAAAAAATTAATCAATTAAAAATGAAATCCTGACACTGCATCTCACCTGAAAGAAAGATAGATTTGTAAGTGCAGGTTCAATTCCCTTCAACTATTATGCCCGTATAACAGAATTTTGGTGAATTTTAAGTTTTTCAAGGGAGATAATCCAGGAAATTAGGGATGAATTTCTTCAAAATGGAATCATAGCACTGCTTCTTCAAGTAATATATTCAGTGACAAAGGAATTGGGAGCATAGGTTCAAAATTCTTCAAGATCTGGTACGAACAAGACAATTTCGATGAATTTTAAGTATTTCAGGGGAGATAAAAAACCCTCGGGTTGGTCTGTGATTTTATTAACCACATAAATATACTTTTCGTTCAATCACTACTTCCTAAATAAATCTACTTACATTTAGCACCAGAAAAAGATTTCTAAGCTTGCATTTAATGCCTTTTAATGCAAGAACCACAACTCTCTGCTCTAGTCCAGGTTTCTGGATGGAGTACACTCCCTTAATGTCAATCCAACAGAGACTTCTGGAATCGTAGCTAAACTGTAGGAGTTGTGTTGACATCTTGAAATGATTGTCAGGACGGACTGACATACATACATTCTATACAGACGTATGGATGTACAGGCATACGGATAGCACATGCACATCTTCAAGTGGTAATGAGAACCATTATCAAGTTTCAAAAGAATCACAGCTAAATTGTAGTTGTGTTGACAAGAAATGGTTGGGACTGCAGTTTATGTATCGGCTTAAACGTATTTAAAGGGTGATAACTCTGTAATGAATAATTTTCTGGCCGCAAAAAAGGCACATGCAGTTTATGGATCAGATTTAAGATATTTAAAGGGTGGCAACTCTGTAATGAATAATTCTTTTTGGCCGCAAAAAAAAAGCACATGCAGATCTGCATGATAACCACCACTGTTAATAAAATATATCAAGCATAATATAAAAAATGCCTTACCTCAACTAGTTTGTTTGCGTGCTCAGTAAAAACATGTGCATACTCCTCGACCTCCCTCTCATCTCCTGCTTTAGCAGCCTCTATAAGCACCAGCAATGGGACACTAGTCTCCAAGAATGAGTCTGATACATGGTCCATCACAGCTTTGCGTAACTATAATCAGATAAGAACAGTAACTTAATGTCATTTATACAGCAATGTGCTAGGCTTAGACGAATAAAACATGTCCAGAAAGACTAAGTATATTGTTATCTAATTAACTTGTAGAAAATGTTCATTTGCAGACCAAGAGATTATTTTTGAAAGATTATCACTGGAATGACAGGATCAGTTCTCGAGGCAGTCATTCCAGTGGTAAATTTTGAAAAGATTGTCTTCTCCTGGTCACAAATGAACATTTTCAAGACCACTGCAGAAATCTTTTTGGCCAGCTTGAGTGTTAAAGGGTTAATGGTCGAGCTGGCCAATAATTTCTTTTGCTGCAGCCGTGAAAAATGCCAATTTACAAGACAGGACTACATTTGAGAATTTACTTATGGAATGCCTGGCTAAATAAATGAGCATGTGACTGCAGTGGGAAATTTTCAAGAACAGCGTTTAATATTACCTATAAACAAATATTGATAAAGCAAAATTTTTGATTTTATTATCACTCTTGATCATTAAAGAATTGATGTTTTCCTGAGAAAATGCAATTTGTGGATTGAATCTGTCACTCACCCATTCATTTCAACTGACATTAAAATCAAACACCATCATTTCAACCTTTAACTGACATCAGGGGTAAATTTTCAAAAATAGTCTTCACTTGGTCTGCAAATGGAGATTTCTCAAGGCCACGGCAGAAGCCGCTCTTGGCTGATATGAGTGTAAAACGGTTAATAATAGCATGCACATATACCTTAGTGACTGTGTGTATGTGCGTGTGCGTGCGTGCGTGTAGGTGCATGTCTGTGTCTATGCATATGTATATACATGCGCAAATGTGCACGTGTGTCTGCACACAAACCTGTCTACGAAGATCTTTGGTTTTCTTTTGCATGTTATCAATGGCTCTATCCAGTGACTCACTTGGCTGCTTTTTACCAGTCTGCCAATGAAAGAAAGATACACAAGGTAAGCAAGCAGGAATATAAATATAAATTGATGCATAACATAAAACAACGATGTGCTGTGAAATCATTCTAATCGTATACTTTACTACACTGTATGATAATTCACCTTTCCTGAGTATCCATCCATCATCTGACCTCGTATGACATCATAATCCGCTCAGCGCGTGTAAGATGACGTCACAATCATTACGTCACAAAGGGTTCCATATAGACCATCATCAAATCTCAAACAGTCCGACACGTTGTATGAATTGTATGTCTTTGTAATTCTTTGCTATTTAATAAACATGCTGCTGAATATTTTGAAACTAATTTGACTGGGCGCTGTTGCTGCCTTAGGCAGCAACAGCACCCAGTCAAATTAGTTTCAAAATATTCATAAGCTTACATGTGTAGCTTTTTGGAAATTGATAGTCAGGGTGTTCAGAGATTGATAAATCCCAACACCAGCGGGGTGTGGGTGGAGCTTAGCTAGAGATGGGCGGGGCATAGCTAAAATCGTAAAGGTCCATTTTACTTTTTAACCCTTCATGTGCCAACTTAACCCTTTAATGGTCAATACTGCCAAAAACAGCCCATGCAACGCTCTTGACGGATGCCGATTTGAAGGCCAAGAGAAGAGTATTTTTGAAAATCCACCAACTGGTAAATTTTCGAAAACACTTCTCTTGGCCCGCAAATGAATACTTTCTAAGCAAAACCTTGGAATTCTCTTGACAATTAGCCTGTTGATTGTCAAATAGGGCAAAATAGCATCTGCAGGGGGTTTAAGAAGTGTTATTTTTGTAAATTTCTCTTGGTCTGCAAAATTTATTCTTTTCTTAGAAAATCTTGACCATGAAAAGCTTAATCGATATATGTACCATTTTGACACAAAAGAGGTTAACAACTAAACAACAAGTACATTTGGATAGAGGAGCACAATCAGACAATATTAAATCAGTAGTATCAGGTAGGAGGACTTGTCTGAATCAAGTCCTCACATGTAACACTGTCAGCAGTACAATTGTGACGTGATAAATATTTATGATGGAGGAAATACTCTGTTGAATACTTTGAAATTAATTTTACTGGAAGCTGTTGCAACAGTGAATGGGTTCTTATGAGATTTTTTTCAATATATACAACAGTTATTTTGCACGTCTGTTTTGAAATTTAGATATGGAGTTTCAGGGACTATCGGGATAAAACATATTTCATAGTAATGAAAGAACTGCTCCCAGAATGATGAGTAATATAAATTTGATTGATTCATTCAAACTGCTTAATGGCTGAATTCATCAGGAAACGAAGCTTTTTCATAGGAAATGTTCATTGGCAGATTGACTGGATATTTGAGAAAACGTACTACCTATTTCAATCACTGGCTCAGTTAAAAAGCAAGTTTTATCCAAGTTTTAAGTTTCTTAAAATATTCTTCCCTTGGTCTGCAAATGAACATTTCTCATGGTCATTGTAGAAGCAATTAACCAAATGGTCAGGATCTTTCACAAAAATCCAACCTTTTCCTCAGTCTATGCCCATTTGCAGATCAAGATAAAACAATTTTTGAAACTTTATCACTGAAATGACTGGCTTGATTATCGAGCGGCTCGATTATTGAGCCAGTCATTCCAGTGGTAAACTTTCAAAAGTAGTCTTATCATTGCCTGAATATGGGCCTTCCTCAAGACCACTGCAGAGGCCGGTTTGGCCAGCTTCACCATTAAAGGGTTAAGGATTAATACCAGCTTCTGTATTAGGAAACGGCACAATTTCCTTAAGTAGGTCACTAATGATATTTTAACCCAAACCAAAATGGGCCTGCGGAGGCCTAAGGTCGACCGGGGATCTATTTTTGACGAAACTCCCTCTAGTACATTCCAGTTATCATAGGGCAATGCAATAATATTTCCGTAAGTAGGTCACCATAAGCTTGACCTCTAACACTTTGACCGCAAAATTCAATGGGCTTCTTGGAATGCCCAATAATGTGCTCTTACATGTACCTAGGTTTGATGAAAATCCCTTTAGGAGAACATGAGTTATCATCAGGAAACTTAACAAATTTCTTTTAAGTAGATCACCATGACATTGATTTTAGGACAGTAAATCAAAAAGCATGGTAAACCTTGTGGGGAATAAGGACCTGGTGAGTCATGGCATAATCCTGAATGATGCTTAAACTGCAATACCCCATCTTCCCCACCCCACCTCCCCCCAACACCCATAAATTTTCTCAACAAGTCTCTCAATATCAACCTCGCTTACTCTTCTTTCTAAGGGTGCCCAAACCAAAATCAAGAATCACACCATAACAATTCTGGCTATTTTGAAAAAATTGAATGCCACTTGCGGCAGCTATGATTATCGAGTTGAAATGCTATCTTACTATAAGGGTCGACATGACAATAAAGTCTGTAATCTTCTATCTGACCTCAGGATTGGCTAAATTTGTGAGAAATGATTTAAACCATGTGATTATACATAATTTTCTAATGCTTACCAGCAAGGAATCATGAAGAATATATTAAGATAAATGGTAGTATAACTAACAATGTTTTTATTCAGGTTTCTTCCTGTTGAATCTGTTATAATTAAGCTGCTTGATAACAGGTAAAGTCCTCAATCAATGCACAGCATTAAATAAGACCCATTGTTATGGTCACTCATCGCCAATTTGAAGAAAGAATGGCTAGGTCATAACGTAAAATAGAAACCAATTAAATAGTAAACAAAAACAGTACTTAATGTCAAATATTTGATCTTCATTTCTATAGGATTAAGACATGAATGAATCAGGCATGCAGCAAAACAGCTGAAATTTCAATCGGAAAGCAAAACATGCATATATTTAAGATGTACGTAAACCTTTGTTGAAGACCTTGACACAAAGCAAGAACGTATTGTCTTCCATATCATCTATAATTGTCTGTGAATACTTTCTATTCCATGCTTAAAATTGTTAAAGAATAGATCATACTCAGTGAATTTGATACAAATGCAGACATATTTATTTAAGCGACAATGATGTTAGGTGAATTAGAATACTAAATAAATTCTATTTAAACCATGAAAGTTATCACTATGTTGACAGAAGACATGAATATAGTGCAGGAACGAGCTATGTTGGAAAGTGATGTTTTGAGGGATACTGTTATTAGTGTTGGGAATTGGTACTAGTTTTATGATCAATGATTGGTTTTACATACTAACCGATGATTAATTAATAATCGATCATAACATTTTCTCATTTTTACCCATTCTGAGATTTTGAATGCAATAATTATTGCATGTTCATGGATATTTATTTAACCGTAATAATTTAAGAAATAATCTGTTGAATATTTTGAAACCAATTCGATGTGGTCGTATACTAGAATTCCAATTGGGTGTGATCGAGGGGGGAGGGATAACAATCTGGATCACAGTCAGATAAACTTGTGGATAGGTGCATAGCTTAAAATTACTGGTATGATTTGGCTCAAGTTTTAACCCAAGAAAAGGTGTAACCATATACTAAGAATACTACAACTTTGAGCATGATCGACAAAAATAAAATCTTAAACAAAAAAAATCTCAAGTGTTTACAATGTGACAAAAACGGAAGGCTGATAATCTGCAATCTCTGATTTCTCCATTGAAACTTGTGTTAGTCATGTAAGGCTGAGAGTTATGACAGCATGATTCAAAGGTACTACATGTACCTCAATCTAAAGCAAACAAGAGGCCTAGGGACTTGTGTCGTTCACCTGGAAAATTGGCCTGTGAGATCGTTGTATATAAATCTTTAATATGATTTACCGGAAACATAAGAAAAATTCAAGATGGTCACTGGAAAAAGGTAACAATCAAAATTCTGTATACAAGTTCTGAGGCCTACAACCATAAGGTCCCTCCAGCCAAGTTTGGCTGAAATCGCACAAGCAGTTAATGAGTAGTCTTAGTAGAAAATCTGACATGACCTGAGCCGGAAAAATTGACCAATCAAAATGTTGTATACAAGATATATCAGAATAGGGTCCTTCCTGCCATGTTTCATTTAAATCAGTTGATTAATTAAGCAATTAATGATGTGTCGTCTCGCATAAGCAGTTAGTGAGGAGTCTTAACTGATTTCCAATATATTATTGAGAACCTCAAGATGGGGGGAAAACTGGCCAATTAAAATTCTGTATACAAGTTCTGAAGTCTATCCCCATCGGGTTATTCTAGTAAAGTTTGGTTGAAAAGCTCCAAGTCGGTAATGAAGTTAGCTTTTAACTGATTTCTTCCAAATTTTGGAAAATCCAAGATGTCAAGATGGCAGCCGGAAAAATTTACCAATCATAATTCAATAAAGAAGTTTGGAAAACCACCATCGGGTCCTCCGGCTATGTTTGGTTGAAATCGGCAGTGGTCAATGAGGAGTAGTCTTTTACCACATTTCCCGAGAAACTTTTAGAAAATTCAAGATGGCCACCAGAAAAAATGACCAATCAGATTATGCAAGTTCTTACATTTCTTACGTTTACAATGATAGAATGCTTCACGCAAGCGTTGGTTGAAATCAGCCAGTATATATATATATACACCTGTGCAAAAGTTAAGCACCACCCTATTTTTACGCACATGCGAGGGTATATTCATGTGCTATGAAGAAAGCAATAGCATAAACATTTATGTACCCATCCATCTTAGTGCAAGAGGTAATAATGCAACTAGAGGAATGCTGATTATGATGGTGGGGAAACACTGTATGTTTTTGTTTGAACTTGAAAACGAGGCCTGAATATGGTTACGTTGACACAACTGACAACTATTGCCCTACAGTTGACAAACGTGGCTAGATTGTCATTAATGGTGTCTGAAAACGAAGTTTAACATCTGTGCACGAGTTTGAGACTCTCATTATTAATACCGGGTATATCCACCTTGTGCCTGGATGACGGCCTGGACACGACGTCTCATGCTGGTCACCAACCGACTGATACGCCATTGTGGTATTCGTTGCCATTCAAGATGGAGTGCGTCTGTTAATTCCTGTAGGTTCTGCACAGGAGGATCCCTCCTTCTCAC
>JAVVLW010000181.1:0-25000 GCA_034401795.1 Chaetoderma sp. LZ-2023a | reverse complement strand
GGTGTGTTGCCTGTCAGTTAGGATGTTATTTTGTTTGAAATGGCTCATTAAATTAAAACAGATGATGTGTTCCAGCATCTTTACAGCAAATGCATGTGAGGGAAACCGGTCTATAGTTACTTGGTAAGGACCGGTCGCTTTTTTATATAACGGACAAATGTTTGCTGATTTCCAATCAGTTGGCAGAACTCCTTTGTCCATGGACTGTTGGAATAAATGTGATAGTATGTCTGACAGTTCTGTTGACAGTTCTTTGAGTATTCGCGGATGTATTTCCTCTGGCCCCATTACCTTTGATGTTTTCAAACCACTTAATAATTTCTTAATTCCATTGGGCTGATGGTGATGTTTTCTGTTTTGCTTGTTTTAGGAATTGAGTATGGTATTTCATAGGATTTTTTCATAGGATAACACTGTGGGCTTATTCAGCCTCTATGTCCGCCTCTTCATTTGTGGATGAAACATAACACTCTCGCACATGACTTCCAGGCATTTTATAGTCAGCGATAAAAGTCAAATACATTCACTACTCTATTTGTGAATGAGTATTTCCGTAGATCAAACTGACACCTCTTTTTCTCTAGCCTTAAGTTGTGTCCTCTTGTTGTCTTGCTTTTTGATAGTTCCAACATATTTTTGGTAATTTTTGGATCGTACGTATATTCTATTCACCATTTGAAATACCTCTATCATATCTCCTCTTAGTCTTCTATATTTCAGTGATGGAAGTCCTAGCTTTCTTAATCTATCAGGGTACTTTAGATCCTTCAGTGTGTGAATCAATTTTGTTGCTCTTCTCTGCACATTTTCCATCAACACTATGTACTTTTTGGTGTGCGGCCCCCACACACATACAGCAAATTCCAGGTGAGGTCTAACCAGTGCTTTCAAAAGGCTGATGAACATGCCTTCATCTAGGAAGCTGAAGGATTTCCTTATCAGTCCCATTATTGAGTTTGCTTTATGTACATGTGACTGTCTCTGTTGCTTAAATGACATGTTATTGTTCACTGTTGATGCCTATATCTTTTTCTTGTGCGACATTTTCCAGGGTCACCAAGTCACCATCCTGATTTTGTAGACAATACTCATATGTGTTTTCCTCTTTCTTTGTTCCACTCTGTACCTTCATAACTTTGTATTTATTTGGGTAAAACTGCGGTAACCATGTGTCAGTCCATCTTTTTAGGGAATCCAGATCTTCTTGTAGCTTTTCCTTCTCTTCAAATGGATTTGTCTCTTTGTATATCTTTGTGTCATCTGCAAAGAGAAACGTTGTTACATTGACACAGTCGGGCAAGTCATTTATGTAAATGACAAATGGTATCAGTCCCAGGATGCTGTTTTGTGGGATCCCACTTGTCACACTTCTGTCATGCGAGCTTATTCCATTAACAACCACCTTTTGTGTTCGGTCAGTTAAAAATTTTTTAATCCATTTTACCACCCGACTGCTTATCCCATAGCTGTATAGTTTGCTGAATAGGCATTGATGGGGAACGGTATCAAAGGCATTCATAACATCCATGTACACAGTGTCTACCGTATCTCCTTTGTCCAGTATTTGTGTCCATTTGTCCATCACTTTCAGCAGTTGAGGGCTTGTTGAACTTCCGGACAAGAATCCGAATTGTGCACTATTGAATAGTTCATTTCTTTCCATATGGGTTAGAATCTCAGCCCTGACCAATTTCTCCATTAATCTACGTATGCCACTTGTTAGGCTAACAGGTCTATAATTCCCTGGGTCTGATTTGCTTCCTTTCTTAAAATTGCTTTAACATTTGCAGTTCTCCAGGCTTCAGGCACCACACCCTCTTCCAGAGACTTGTTGAATATCATTGCCAGTGGTTTATACAGCACATCACTAAGTTCTTTCAAAACATTTGGATGGATCCCATCAGGTCCAGGAGCTTTGTTCTTAACTATCGCTTTTGGCCGTTTTAAAACTTCTTCTTCGTTGAACACTCTGTCATGGAACTCCTCCTGGATATGTTTATCTTCCAATGTGGGTATGTCTCCAGGCGTTTCCTTCGTGAAGACGCCAGTGAAGAACTCTGCAAGGACATCAGCTTTATCTTTGTCTTCACTAGCTACCTTCCCCCCTTCCTCTATCATTGTCTTTGATTCTGCTATTCCTGTTTTCACTAATCTTTTGGAGTTAACATATCTCCAGCATTTCTTGGGGTCTGACTTCGCAGACTTTGCTATCTCCTTTTCCTTATCTCTTTTCGCTTTTCTTACTAAGCCTCTTACTTGATTTCGGATTTTGGCATACTCCTTGTACTTACTTTCCTCTCTTGTTTCAATAAACTTCTGCCCGCTCCTATGTTTCTTCCTTATTTTTGCTGTAATTTTTCTCGTCTAGCTGAACATCATGAACTTTCCTCTGTTTTTTCATTGCATTTTGTTCTTGTTTTTGGGATACATTTATCTTGGACCATGTTATAAATATTCATAAAATGGTCCAAGGCAGTACATGTATCCAGTTCGTCTAGTTCTTCCTCACAGTTTCTATCCATTTCGACTTTCATTGCTTCATAATTTCCTTTGAAATAGTTCCATCTCGTCTCACTGTTGTGGTTATATTAGTATGGAAAGTAAATTTCAATACACAGTGATCACATTACTCCTATAGGGCTTTGATGTGTTATGTCACTTATTAATTCTTCAGTGGAGAGAAGTAGGTCAATGGTACTAGGAGTGCTGTTTATCCTTGTGCGGGTAGGTTCTGTTACAGTCTGGTGCAAGTAGAAGTCTCATATACATTCTACACACGCCTCTGCATCCGTATAATTTTCAGATATCCATGTATTCCAGTTTATTTTTAGGGAAATTGAAGTCTCCCATGATCAATAGGTGTGTAAACTCATTTCTCAGACTACATACCTCTCTGATGAGATCTCGCAGCTCTAAGATTTTCTTTGCTACTGCTTGGACTTTTGTAGATACATCCGATCATCAGGGTTTCGTGTCCACTAATCTTAACCTTCGCCCACACACTCTCTTTGAAACTACTATTCAGTTTACATTCGACTCCTTTTATTTCTTCTTTTATGTACAGTGCTACACCTCTTCTGTTGATTGTTTCTGACTCATTTTCAAACAGCTCAAAGTCCTTAATCTGCAGGTCAGCTCACGTTGGTGCAAGCCTGAAGTTTTTTACATTTTTTACATTAGTGCTTTTGAACGTATTTACAGGTTTATTTACACCGCATGGCGCTATTAGTGATCTCTTTTGACCCATTTTCTTACTTTCACCACCTTCCTTTCCCAGGGTGGTCCGCGAACTATATATTTGTAGTCCCCTGATTCATTTTCATCATTGAGTTTCTTCATTTCTTCAAATTTCTGCTTGTTGAGCTTTCTTTCTTTTATTGTCATATCATGCGCTATGCTTATCTTATTGAATCTCTCCTCAGCAGTGGCTAACTCCCTAACATTGCTCATAAATGTGCCTTTTGTACCTTCATCTACAAATGTTACTCTCATTATCCTTTGTTTCGAAGCAACATTCTTAGCATCCCTCTTCCCTAGTCGGACAACACTTTTTATTCTGTCATTTGGTGTATCTAGTACATCACATTGGTCTTTCATATACTGTGTATCCTCTTCCTTATGCTCGTCTGCCTTCTCCTTGTTCGATTCTTCACTCCTGTGGATGATTACATTACATTTACGCTCCTCACTTTCTTGGAGGTCAGAAATCTGTTCCTCCACCTCTTTCATTCCCACTGCATCATTGCACGTGCCACCTTTCTCTCTTACCGGCCTATCTTCTTGAATTAGTGTCTTGACTTGTTCCACATCTGTTTTCTGTGCCACATCTATCTCTAGCTTCTTCACCCGTTGCTCCATTTTGCTTAGAAAAGCTGTACATCGTTCCTCAATGTCTTGTTTTCCATTTTCAAGTTTCTTACAGCTTTCTCTTCACATTGGTGGGGGGGGGGGGTACAACAGTACTCACACTCTAGCAGCTCCGATTTCTCCCTAGTGTACGTTACCTTACACATTTTGCATGTCTATCCGGCTTTGTCTTTTCCTGTTTATCTTTATTTCTGGCCGATGCTTTCCTCACTTTTGGTGATCCTTTAGCTCTTGCCATTCTACTCCTTGCAGTATTTGCTTTGGGAAAGAGTTACAAACTCTGATGGGATCACCTGCTCGAATCAAGCAATATTTAAGGTTAATACTTATACACACAAGTTGCAGGCAATGATAGAAGTTACGAACACTGGCAGGGTGGTACCGACCAAGGCAACATAAATTTCTATTAAAGTTTTTTCTAAATTTCAGTCTCAAATTGGCAGGGCTGTCCTGACCAAATGTGGTAATTCTTTTACTGCTAACGTAATCCTGGCAAGTTTCTACTAGAATGGCAGGGTAGTCCCAACCAAACTTGTGTTATCAGGTGTTTGACGAGCAGGGTGGTCCCGACCAAATCAGACACAAAATAAATTTACTGGTCCCGACCAAATCAGACACAAAATAAATTTACTGTTTGAGTAATCCTGGTGAATTCACACTATTAAAATATGTGCACAATATGTCAGATTAGCAGGGTGGTCCCGACCAAATCAGACAATATAAGTTCGATGGCTGTGTAATCCTGGTGAAATTACAATATTACAGTATATGCACAATATGTCAGATTAGCAGGGTGGCCCCGACCAAATCGACAATTAATACAGTCGATCAGTTGATCAAATCAGCAGTCCTATTAAACTTGGCAGGGTAGTCCTGACCAAATCAGACAATATGTGTGTAATGGGAGGCAACAACATACTAAGTTATTCTCCTAAATTTGCATGGTATTGCAATATACACATCATGTCACATTTGCCATGTGGTCCAGACCACATTGGCAATTTCTACTACTAGTGTCCGACTAGCAGGGTGGTCTCGACCAAATCAAACAATATAAATTTGCTGGCTGTGTAATCATATGCTTGTGCTCCAGACAGTAGAGTTGACCAGGTCCAAATGTTTTTCACAAGCAATCAATGATCACTTAGTAGCAGTCTTCGGTAATTCTATCTCCTAGTTTCCTAACCCAGACTCGAGCTAGTAATGGGACTGGATAGACACCATCTTTATACATGTTGAAGTGTACAGATTTTCTAGGCTTTTTGTTCGTCTGGCTTCTGCCATGAAGGATGTCAGAATTGCACGATGGCGAGAATGAGTTCACTTCCTCATTTAATCTATATATTTCTGCATTTTGCTAAAGGTTGTTTCGGTGAACACACTAGCAAATTGGCTGTTAAGTGCTTCGGCTTTGCTGAAGTCAATATCTACGAGAATTCCATTTGTTTTGTAGTGCGTAAATCTTAGTAGAATTGAAACGCAATTGCCAATCTGTTGACCAATTACAGGTTTCATCTATGTTATCTTGTAAATTATCATTCGATAAGCTTAGTATCATCTGCGAAAAAATCTTACACATACAGTTGATGCGAGATCGAACGTTGTAACATTTTGGATTCGATTCTCGCGGCAGAGGTGAACGCTCTAGACCGCCGAGGTACGTAGTCCCACAGCTTCGCCGACACGCCCCCCCCCCCCACCCGGCCACCTCCGCCCCCCCCCCCCCCCATGTGCGCCACACAGAACCAATGCGGGAACCACTTCGGCAAGGAAAAGAAAATGTCAGCGCCCATATTAAGTCACATGAATCAACATTTCTATTGAAAAAAGACGTATTTCTTAGTTGGATATAATATAATTTGCCTGTATTGATAGTATAATACACACTACATGCATTATAATGTCAAAAGTAGTAGTGAATTATATAGAACCGCCAATTTATAGTACAACACCAGTTTTCGCACAATTTCAAGATTCAAGATTCTTTATTTTCATTTATTATAGATAAATAATTTAGCATTTCAAAACAGGCATCCACCAAAGGCAAGGCCTATGATGTGATGGATCCCTGACATATAACATTAATAATAATATGAAAATAGGCG
Source organism: Chaetoderma sp. LZ-2023a (assembly GCA_034401795.1). NCBI lineage: Eukaryota > Metazoa > Mollusca > Caudofoveata > Chaetodermatida > Chaetodermatidae > Chaetoderma > Chaetoderma sp. LZ-2023a. The sequence goes on along the minus strand of JAVVLW010000181.1, from coordinate 19,028 downwards.
CTGCCTATAAGCGAACACAGACAGCATTTATTGCTTTAAAATATGGTATGAATTTGTATAGGGCCGAAATGTCCTAAATACGTATGCCAATGTATAGTACATTCGACTTGATTTCAATGTGGATTCAACGTTGAAACAATGTCATGTGCCTGCTGGGTAATTTCCTCTCCATGTAGTAAGTTTGTCCCCACTTTAATGGCAGCCGATCTTAAAATGCCCGGATGTGCGAAACTATGAATACTATGGGCATACGTATTTAGGACATTTCGACCATATACAAATTCGTCCTGTTTATTTAAGCACTAAATGGTGTCTGCGTTTGCTTATAGGCAACGCGCGAAGCCATCGCCAACGAAGTGAGCGTATATAGATAACATGTACGTACATGTAATGAGGAAAAATCAACAGAAAATGAGACAGGGAACCAGGCTAAAATACATATACCATGCAACTGAGAAAGCTTCATTTCCGGTCGCGAGCTTTTTTTTGCTTCCGATTTCGGTTTATGATATAGCTTTTGTGGTTTCTTCATGGGCCCCCATTGCATTATGAGATATGGTTCTTCATTATGCGTATGTTCCCCTAGTTATTTTAGGGCAACCTACTGCGCATTGTCTTTGTCCAAAATTTGTGTGATATTGTTATCACGAAATCTCATAAATTTACTTCAGAATGTAAAACGGTTAAATCGTCTGATACAGACCAGATACAAGCTTTATTTTTTCCTATTTATGCATCTGTAAATGCATTACGTTTGGTTGACTGTCTCGTATTATTTTTAATGCTCATGGCCGTGGAAAGTCGTTGTTGTCAATGTCGTATGTGTTTTGACATACATTAAAAGTAGGCGTAGGCGGTGGGAATTTTTACGGGAGAAAATGCGTTGAATTTCCGTGGTATGCTCCCGTCTCATATTCTCGCAGGTTCCATATTCTCGCGGCAATCTGATTTTTTTGCTATAAATAAAAACCAACGTCCCTTACTATCTGATTCCCATGGCGGTGCTGTAAACAGGAGGTCAAAGATGCTCGCAAACAATTTTTTTCCAAAAATGCCCCTCTTATTAGTGAGTAAAATAGAAAACTACAATATACAACCACCTGTCGATATTATAGGATACTTCCAAAACTGGTCACTAGCTCACAAAAAAATAATATATAAAACTTCTCTCTGACTGAAATACGTCATCTGCTAATGTATTTATATCAGCAACATTGACAAGTCCCGTGATCAGCAATTCCGCCTGCTGTTGGACGATTAAAGTGTATGGAAAAGATAAGGGTTGCCTTTATAATAAGCTCAGAAAGTCGCTACGTCATTACACGTTATTATGTAATAATTTTAGGGGTTTCCCAATCACACATCTTATAAACAAACAATGGCATGCCCTACTGCACACGGTATATAAGAGAAACAAGATTTTGACTGCTTAAAAAAAAATATATAGCGTTTTGTAGGAGATTCTTAACCTGGAAAGCAGTCTTGCAATTTCTTTCTGTGTTTTAATTACGCTGGTCCACTGTAGATAATGTTGTCTGTTTACCGTGAGAATATGGCCAGCTTCTCTGAAATACAACCACCTACCCTGGTGTTTTCATGAGGTGATACAAAAACTTTACTTTGCACAAAATTGGATTCGATTTCGTGGACAATTGGGGAAATAGAACTGACATTCAAATCCGAACAACATTTCAATCAGAGAAGATTAATTAATTTTATTGTGATGATGATTGTCGTAACTACCGCGAGAATATGGAACACCATGATATCAGTTTTAGAAAACTTTTTTGGGAAAACTAATATAAGCTCACTTCCTTTCTCAGAGATGTTGCGTTGGAAATTGAACACCTCTTATCCTAATAGAATCCTAGGCTTCAATTAAGCAAAATACGGTAGGTCAATGTTTTGGCAGCCATCTCTTATTTTCCGAAAGCTTTCCAGAACCATTTAATAACGGTACTCCTTCAATCAATAGCCTGATTTCAACAAAACTTGGGTGGAGCGATCCTATGACGGTAGGCTTCAACATATTAGAGAATCCTGATTGGTCAATTTTTTGGTGGCCATCTTGGATTTTCTGAAAATCATCCATCATGTCTATTTAAATGCAAATGGTTTAAATGCAAATGGTCCAGGTGAGCGCAACAGGCCCTTGGGCCTCTTGTTTCGCATTGTTATGTGTTTCCGAGATTCGATTTAGACATGTTTAGTGCTATGTAAACTGGTAAAATTATATTTTGCCACCTTGAATTTCTAATCACTCTTTGTTTTTGTGTCCACAGGTACCTGGTATGGCTATGGAACTTGTCTGTGATGAAATTCTGCACCATTCACCCCTTCCCTGTTAGGAATGTCTATGCCTAGAGAGTCAAGAGGTCGCTATATGAGTTGTAGCTTCTCTGTCTTCCCCATGGTCCCTTTATTATTAATGGTGGAGAGGCATGTGAAATGGTGGACTTCTCAAGAGCGATGGATATGGTAGTATGCCTACATGTATGCTAAAGATGCAGGTACTCTAGACTTATGAAGATATGGCACTCTAAATTATTTGAAAATATTACAAAAATCTGCTTCCAAAGTTATTTTCTTCTGTTTCTCTGATGGTTGGCATAGTTTGTCACCTTATTCATCTCATATGTTTTATGCTCTTGTGTGTTGAATATAATTCGTCTTTACACCTGGATGCTGTATCACATACTTATTATCTTTCTTGGATTTATTTCAGATATACTGTGGGTGGGGGGATGACTTATTCTCTGAATTTGTTAAATTGCAAGGGAGGGACGGCGAGTGATGAGGAGAATCATCTCAAGAAGGAACACGAGGGTGTAAGTGGTGGAAAGGGTAAGAGGAAGGCCACCAGGTCCACGGACATGGAGGCCTTCCATGTTGAGATGAATGGGGAGATGAAGAAGACAATTAAGGACCTGGTACCAGAGTTGCTTCACAGCATGCTTCCTGGACCAGCTAATTCGTTGCCTTCTTCATCTGCCCCAGGTCAGATAGTCACCACCTCTGAGTCTGAGTTCTATGTTCTATGTTAGGTGTTTTCCAGTCAGACTCAGAGGTGGCTCCAGTTGATCATGGCTTGAGATTCGTTTCGCTGTTAGATCCAGGAGCAGGAGTGATGGCTTCTGGGTCCTGCTCTACGGGTCCCATAGAGGAGCCTACCACTCAGGGTTCCTCATAAGGGACCTTTTGAGGGTGTAGACCCCCCAAAATGTAACTGGGGACCCCCGAAAGTTATGGTTGTGGGTCCCATGAGACCCTGAAAATCTTTGCACATGATGTGTTAAATGTTAATTAGTTTTATATGGTTTTGCACAAATATGCCCACAAAATCTACATGTAGCATGGGACCCACATAATTCATAGCTAGGAACCCATGGCACTCTCTAATTTTAGCATGGATGAGCAAACCTGCATGGGAATAACAGATTTCAGTTTGGCCCCCCCCCCCCCATGATTTTGGGTTGGGACCCCTAGACTTCTGTAGGTGTGAGGTCCCTGAGACCTCTAAAATTTAGATGGCATGAGAAACACTGCTCCCACTCATGGTACCGTACCCTCTTATTTTACCTTTCTTGGCCAGTCTGGGTTAGCTTTCTTTGCTGACCCGGAACCTAATCTTTCTGGCCAGGAAGAAGAGGACTATTTGTTGGGATCTCCTGATGGAGCCGTGGCATGGAATCAGACAACCGCCCCATCACGGGGAGTGTGGCTGTTCTCCATGGTGTTACTCATGCAGGAGTAGCTTTCACGGCCCAGAAGGTTTGAGCCGATAGCTGTCTGTATCGCATTCCATGGCTTGCCGATGGGTGTGCTACGGTAGGCCTGGACCATGGTGTTGGATTTTATAACCCCCACACGCCATGGCTCTGGCTCCTGGTGTAGCCACGGCTCATACCATGCCAGCCCACATGGGCCCGCATGGTATTCCGGCTTGTCAGGTACATCCACGGCTCCAGCCACCATTATGCTTGTGAGGGCTGTTAAGGACGGCGAACACCCACACCTGGTTGAGCACTCGCAGGTGGCCACTGAAGAGGATTGGTCTGACGCGTGCCAATAGCTGGTGAGCGTTAGTCCAGAACTCAATGTGGAACCATCGGCTAACCAGCGGGACCAGCAGCCATGATTAGTGGGAAAGCCGGCGATGATCGCAATGCCATCTCTGGCATTAGCAGGACATCACTGATATGTTCGCAGCGGCTGAGGCGTCTTTCAAGCTGAATGGATGGCTGGTGAAGGCCCCCCTGCAAGGTAGCTAAGCGCTGCCGTATTGTTTCTGCCTGTCTGGCCAATACCAGCAGTACAGTGTTGTACCTAAGCCTAGTGCAGATGACCGTGTTGCACTAGGCGAGGACACGCAGCCAGGCTCCCGCGCTATGTACAGGTGTGCTGTGCAGTGACAATACCGCATTACGCGACACGGATGACAGCTGCAATTTCTGCCCTCTTGCACGTCTCTAACATGCTGCAGGGGGTAGACACTGCTTCTGTATCGCATCAAGCAAGCCCGGTCACAGTCCAGAGAGCCATCCAGGATTTGATAAACCTGGCTCTGGATTGTGTGACATGGGCCATCACTAGGAGTGTTAGGGCAAGGCGCATGTTTGCGCTAGACAACCTGTGCCCATCACAGGATCTCTACAATAGGCTGCTGCATATGGCTCTGTCGGGTCCTGGTCACTTCAGAGGGGAGGGATGCAAACATCTCCAAGAGACTGCCACTCTGGTGAATAATTAGAGGGCACTATGGGAGCAATTTGAAGTGCTTTGTAGAGAGCATGTTTGCGCAGTGCCCCCTGCGTTTCGTCCGCAGCAGGCCTGTGGTGGTGCTGGTCAAGTCAGAGGCATAGGGCCACTGGGGAGGGGTGGGGAGGTGCAGGCTCTTCCAGCGCAGCATGCGCACACAGCGTCGGCTGAGGCGTGCAAGGATCTGGTCGTGGTAACCATGCCTGATGGGCTGGTTACCACAAGAGCTGCTCCAGTGCAACCAGAGACAGTGCCACTCTTGCATTACTCGTGTCCACGTCTATCCCTAGGCGGACCCGTAGGTCGCTTGGCCTTCCACAAGCAAGAGTGGGAGCGGTTAACTCAGGACTGCTTAGTCTTGTGATAGCTTTCAGTTGGGTACCAGCCCGACTGAGCAGTAAGCCCGCCATCGCAGCTGTCTCTGGTCCCCATGTGGACTCAAAATCCAAGACATCCAGATCAATGCTTGTGTATCGAGGAGGAGATAAATTCCCTCATGCAAAAAAGGAGCAATTTAGGCAGCACAAGACTGCCCGGGCTTCTACTCAACCGTGTTTCTGGTAACAAAGAGCACTGGAGGGTGGAGACGAATGCTTAATCTCAAGCCATTAAACAAGTTCATAGACATACCGAGTTTCAAAACTGTGTTGGCAGGGTTAGAGGAGGTAATATGAACACAGTGTCAATAGATCTGAAAGATGCTTATTTCCACATTCCAATTGTGAGGAGTTTTCTGGGGTTTCTGAGATTCGCGTTTCAGGATGTTTCAATAGAAATTCAAAGTTCTTCTCTTTGGAATTTCGTCAGCTCCTCGGGTCTTCACCCGGGTGGTTCTTGCTATCACAGCATACCTCCGCAGGAGAAGCATAGCAGTCCACACTTACATAGACGACTGGCTGTTAAAATCAGACAATCAGGAAAGTGTCGGCAAATCTGGGAATAGTTTTGAAAACTCACAGATTTAGGCTGGATAATCAACTTTAAAAAATCAGAGGTGCCTCCATCCCAGAGGTTTGTTTACCTGGCCATGTTCTTCGATCTGGAGATCGGGTATGTTTGGTAGAAATACTCATCTCCGTCATTCAGACTGTGTGCACCAGTCGCTATGTACTGGCACACGTTTACTTGTGAATGCTGGGATTGATGGTCTCTCTAGAGCCAGTCATTCCACAGTCGGCCTTGCGAATAGAGCTGGGCAATATTGGCTTTTAGAAGACGATAATGATATCTAGAAAAATATCGCAGTATCACAATATATCATTTAGGTGATTGGGCGTGAGCATAAGGTGTATTTTAACTTGTAATAATTGCCACGAAAACCCAACCCCCGCCGTGGTCATGGCTCATACCAGACACAGATCATCTAGAACAATACTGATCGGTAGTAGCATGGATTAAATTGATCTCCTGATTCCCGCGTGCATATTAACTAAACATAAACTTTGTAGGCCTATTTTATGCCGTTCTCACTATTTTATTTAACTAGGTAACAAATTTGTTATAAAACCGACATTCGCTATTTGCAAAAGTGAAATCTTAAAGCTTAAATCTGATTGGCTAAAACGGAATTAGGTCTACAGTCATGTTTGACTAGCCATAATAGTCTACTGCGAAGGCGTGAATTGTCACATTTCACCCTGAAAGACACATAGATTTGATCTTTGCACAAAAGCCACTGACACACATGGTTATTTACACTTCTCTTTGACACACCCTGAATCCACCAAAAAACCTAACCCATATGAGCAGCCACTCAGGATCAAGAGAATATTCAATAGAGAGGGCTTTCTTAAACATGTATACGAAATGATACACCACTCTATATCAATCACAGTTATCCTGAGAAAGATCTAAAACAGAGCCTTAACAGAGCTCTCACAAACATACGAGAAACACTCCTCTCACCCAAAGCGCCACACACATCCACTCGAATCCACATAGCAAACTTGGTAAACAAGTAATCCTTCACCAGAGCAGCCCTAAATGTCGCTCAACTGCCTCATCATTCACAGAACCGTGATTATTTGGACACGGACGAAATCCAACCTTTAAAGATACACTAGTCACAGCCAAATTCACAGACGGCAGAATATTTGGCATCCAAGGCAGGCCCATCACCAACCCAGTCATCCCTTGCACCAAAGCAAATTGCGCATTTTGTTTAAAAATGGACAAAAACTGTTCAAATGATGTCATATAGGATTAAGCTATCATATTAAAACCAATGCATTATGTCATACAACAAATGTTATTTATTTAATTACATGCAACAATATGCTGGTGAAACAAAACGAGAATTTCAAATATGTATCGAATGAACATTTAAGCAGACCTGTGCTGTTATGGTAACCTGTTGAAAACGTTCTCCATGAAATTGCCTTAAATTATTTTAGGGAACCTGAAACAGGTTACCGTAATCTGTTGATGTTAATATAGACATCAATGAGTTTTCTTAGCTTTAGGTTACCATATGTCCCCTTAAAACATATACGGCAACCTATTATGGATTACCATTGGAAATATTACAGCACAGGCCTGTTAAGAACACACCCCTAGCAGTTCATTTTAATCTCCCACAACATGGGATCTCAGCAGTCAATTATAGAATCATCGAAATGCTCCATCACGATCCTGATGACGCAGAAGCCACACCATTCCGCAAGGACCCTGAAATATTCTGGATTCATCAAATGCATTTTGGATCCGATCGGCATAAACCACGCTGATTGGTAACATGTTCTACCTGAAAGTAGTAAAAACACAGAATAATAACGATAGCAAGAAAAATATGTGCGTTGATACTGCACATGACCCATTATAGAATAAGATTAAGTAAATAATTATACACTGGTTGAATTGACTCACTGTAGTACTGTATTGAAATAAATATGACAGACTGATTTTATTGATTTTATTCATAAATACAAGTTAGACAACTCACAATTTTGCCGATATTAGGAAATCAGACAATGACGATAAGGATAATATCGCGATATCCTCAATATATTTGGAAGATTGCGCAGCTCTAGCACACACACACATGCATGCACGCGCACACACACACACACACACACACATGCATGCACGCATGCACACACACGTCGGGCAAGGGTACCTGAAAGTTAAATAATCACAATGTTTTATGTTGTTTTGCAGAATCACTATTGGAAGAAGACGGTCCTCTTAATTAAGGAAATAGATTAAGGTTTACACATGGGTTTAACTCGGCAGTACTTGCGGTTTGTACCTGGGTCTGTATTTGGACTGATTGGAACAGTAAAGTCTAACATTGTATTCCTTGATTCTGGATCAGAGAAGGCACAGCGCTGTGCTGTAGGTGCCTGTGAGAATGTCATTATCTGGGACTTAAAAATGAAGGAAAAAGTGAGTGCCTTCCCTTGTTTCATATTTAAATGATATCAACATGGATAATAATATGTTGTCAGATGCAGCCATAAGACTCTAACCCTTGTCATCATGTAACTTATCTTATCCTCCTTCCTAGGACATCCATCTAGGCTGTCATCTCTAACTCTTAGCGATGTGCCTGGTACTTATTATTATTGCGACAGTACAATTTATTTTATTTATTATATACCATCACCATCCTATCACCATTAACCACATCGGGATGTTACTGAGACCAGAGATGACAACTCCGACATAATGTGAGTCCGTGCCACAAGCCATGCCGCTGAGCCTTAGGCGCCATCAGATAGAGCTCACTGTGAGATTCCATCATCTGCACACTTTAGGCCTGACAATTGACTTTCCTATCAGCGTGTATTCACTTACTGGGCTCTCGATACGGGGCCCGACACAGAGTGAGTTCTTTTACGTCCCCCCATGGCACAGACACTAGTCACACCACATGATATGGGACCAAGACTTTATGTCCCCTCCAAAGGACAGGGACTGCACAGGTTTTTACAGCTATCCATGTGCCTAAGTGCGGGATCGAACCCGTAACATTTGGATTCGATTCTCGCAGCATGTGAATGCTCTAGATCATTGAGCTACACAGCCTCCATACATGTTTGTTCAGTTCTTGCGTATTTGTAAAATGCTGGTAAGTCAATCGAGGGAATTTATCCGTCACTCAATTATCTGACATCATAATTAAAATAAGTCAAAATATTTGACAAATGTTTATTATCTTGTAAATTCAGCAAAAACTTATACATACAATTCATACGCTTTCGTGACAGACTTCGGTTTTCATAGCAGAACTTCATCATCTTGATTGTGACGTTAGCTAACATGTGACATGTTTGATTGCCAGATACTTGAGTGACAGGTCAGCTACAACCTCCAGTTAAATTTGTTTCGAGATATTTAACAGAATCTTGTTTCTGGTCTGAAGTGTTCAGTTAAGAGGATTAACTTGTAGTGATTGATTGGAAAACTTTGGCGAATATAGATAACTTTGTCTAAGAAAAGTTGTAATTGGCTAATCTTGGTAGCACTTTGCAGTTTGCAGCGCCGTCTCTGTACTTGTAGGGGGGGTGGAGGTGGTTGAGTGTGTGTGTAGGGTTTGGAAGGGGTGTGTGTGGTTTGCATTAGGGCCCTTTGGATAAACAGTTGAAATAATCATGGTATTTCAATCATATCAATGTATTTGCAAAAGGTAATGATTACTGTACAGCTAAAAAATAATACATGTATGACATGCTTCCAAGATAAAGTAAAACATACTCTTGAAGGCAGCAACAGCTTCTAATCAAATTATGCTCAAAAGATTCAACAGAACCTTTCTTACATCTGTTTTTGTTTTGGAAACATGTTAACTTCGCATGTCCATAATTCTGAATAATTACCATCACCCCATAAAGCATGTAATTGAAAGAGGGGATGGCATTCAAGTCTCTGTGTCTGTTTGTGTTTCTCATAAACTCTTGATCTAATTTGTCACAAGTTGTAGCACAACACAGGATCGCACTGTGAAATAAAAGGGCTGAATGACCAGACTCAGATATCGTTGGAATGCTTGTTGTTTACAGGAAATTTATTTTGATATTTTATCTAGTTTGTTTCTCTTGTTTCAGTATATGGAGCTTTATGGTGAGAATTCGGAGGTCACAGTTCTAGCGAGTTCCCCGACAACTCCACATTTAGCTGTTGGCTATCAGGATGGCACTGTTCGTGTGTTTGATCTGATTACTTCAGAAAATACAGTTACATTTAGTGGTCATAAGACAGCAGTTGGTGCTCTCAGATTTGACCATCAAGGACTGAGATTGGTGTCGGGTGGTAAGGTTAGTGATCTACTGTCCATTTCATAATTCCGTATCTACCACATTGGAGCTTTGATCAATATTACTTACCCAGAATTGTACTTTTGAGCTAAACTTTGGCAACGTAAGAAAGTTTCAAAACCTCTGCCGAGTCTGTTCAATGATTGTCAGCAACAAATTAACCCTTTCACCAATAAATTCCCTTTGTCTCATTTTCAAGTTAACCATAACTGTTGAATATTTGTCCCCCGACGGCCATCGACGGGGACACTAGTAATAGGCGGCGGCCGTGTGTGTGTCCATCCGTCCGTCCGTCCATCTGGCACACTTTAGGTTTCCACTCGATAACTTTAGTTAGCCTGCATGGATTTATTTCAAATTTGTTATAGTGGTTCCTTATGACGAGGCCTCGGTGGCAATTGCGTTTCAGCGACGCGCGTCCAGATGTGATGGAGTTATCCCTCTTGAATGACAGAATTCAAGGAAAATTTGGTTTCCGTTCAATACCTTTAGCTAGCCTGCATGGATTTATTTCAAATTTGGGATAGTGATTCCTTATGACGAGGCCTCGGTGGGGATTGCGTTTCAGCGACGCTCGTCCCGATATGATGGAGTTATCCCCCTTGAATGACATAGAATTCAAGGGAAATTTGGTTTCCATTCAATACCTTTAGCTAGCCTGCATGGATTTATTTCAAATTTGGTATAGTGATTCCTTATGATGAGGCCTCGGTGGGGATTGCGTTTCAGCGATGCGCGTCCAGGTGTGATGGATTTATCCCTCTTGAATGGCAGAATTCAAGGAAAATTTGGTTTCCGTTCAATACCTTTAGCTAGCATGCATGGATTTATTTCAAATTTGGTATGGTGATTCCTTATGACGAGGCCTCGGTGGGGATTGCGTTTCATAGACGCGCGTCCCGATATGATGGAGTTATCCCCCTTGAATGACGTAGAATTCAAGGAAAATTTGGTTTCCGTTCAATACCTTTAGCAAGCCTGCATGGATTTCTTTCAAATTTGGTATAGTGATTCCTTATGACGAGGCCTCGGTGGGGATTGCATTTCAGCGATGTGCATCTAGATGTGATGGAGTTATCCCGCTTGAATGACATAGAATTCAAGGAAAATTTGTTTTCCGCTCAATTACTTTACATTGTCTGCATGGATTTATTTCAGATTTGGCATACTCATTCCTTGTCACTAGTCCTCAGTGGGGATTGCATTTCAGAGACATGCGTCGAGGCGCAACAGAGTTGTCCCCCTTAAATAATGACCAAATTTGGCGGAAAAACTTGGTTTCCACTTGATAACTTTAACTACATGTGCCTGCGTGTGTAATTTATCAAACACTCAACCATTACATATGTTGTAGTGTTGTAGCCACCATAGATTCACATGCATATACACACACGCAATTTTGTAAAGGCAGGAATCGCGAAAATTTGTTTTACTAACAACACCCATCGGGGGACATGTGATCAGTACTGATCTTCTTGTTTGAAATTAATTTAACTGGAAGCCATTGCTGCCTTAGGCACCCATGACTTCCAATCAAATTAATTTCAAAATATTCACCGGAATAAGTTTTATATCGTAAAGAATTTACTTTTTCATGGATTTGTCGGTAAAAGAGTTAATAGAGTGATCCATACCTAGCTATGCGTCAATGTACAATCACACCCTTTCTTCTGTTACAATTTGAGACACATCGGTCCATAAGGGATATCCATAGATCCAGAATTTTATCTAATCTGGATCCAGGTATTTGTACCGGGATGATGGCAAACATTCGGAACTCCTTTTTCAGGCCAAGATCCTTTGTAATGTTCAAATGTGAGCTCTTGATGCATTCACACACACACACTTATACACGCTAGTGTTGGGAATTAGTACTATTTTTGTGATCGATGATTGGTTTTACATACTAATCGATGATCAATTAATGATCGACACCAACAGTTTCTCATTTTCACCCATTCTAAGACTTTGAATGCAACAATTATTGCATGTTCGTGGATACTGTAATAATGTAACAAATAATCTGTCCTCCTCCTTCTTCTTCTTCTTCCTCTTCTCCGTCTCACTTTTCTGTCAAGGCTACTCAGAGATCAGTCAGGGCCAGGGATCTGAAGAGGTTCTATCACGAGAGGGCCTCGCCAGATGACTGGTCTAGGGCTCATCAATGGATAGCTTCGTCTCTATCTCTTCCTCTTCAGGATGAATTTTCGCTTGATCCTCCGTCGTTTGGTTCTGCGCTGTCATCTTCAGTCTCTTCAGCTAATGTTCCTTCTGTTCTTCCGGTAGATAACTTGGTAGTAGACATGTTAGATTTTTACATTAACGATGTCCAACTGAAAGATTTTTCTCTTACTCCCAAGGTAGATGCTCCAGTTCAGATTCCGAAAGAGGATTACATTAGATTGGCTTCTACTCAATCTCTTAATGGTCCGACATGGGATGTTCTTTCATCGCATCTGAAGGAAGCGGCTAAGGTAGAATCTTCATCAGACCTTTTTAGATGGGAGTCTGTCTGTCGGGCTCAGTTGAAGTCAGCAAACTTTTTGGCCCTTCTTTCAGAGGCTATGCTCAAAACTCACGAGAAAGGGGGTCAGGTTCCTCCGGAGATATTTCGTTCGTTAGTTGACCTGTCAAGAGGTTCGTTGAATTCAGTTTGTCGTTCACTAGGTTTCATCACCTCTAAGAGAAGGTCAAGGAAGCTTGCTGAGGTGAATATTTCTGATTCCCTCAGGAGTAACCTGATATCTGCTCCGCCTTTCGGATCAGATATTTTCGGTCAGGATTCTACATCGATCCTTAGGGCGGAGTCTGATCGTCTCAGATCAGATAAGGATCTGCGGGATCAGATTTCGGTTTTGAGGCCGTCAGTTAAAAGGGACTCTTCTGCGGTGAAGAGTCCCTCCTCCTCTCCCAGGAGGAAGAGTCTTAGGCCGGATGAATATGGGGCTTATCCGTCAAGGGTGTTTACGAACTCTAATCGGTCCTCCCCTTCCCATTCCAGATCTGCGGAGGAGGATCGTTTTAAATCCATTTCATCTCATAGACCTAGAGCCCAGGTTCGTCAAGCCCCTCCTCAGGCGAGAAGGGGTCAATTTTTCTCTCGAGGTTACAGGTCTAGTTCTAGAGGACGCTCCTCTAGAGGTTTTCAACCTAGACGGGTTTGAAGGGGTGGCCTCAGCCCGGGCAGGCCTTTCCCAATCTCATTTACCAGTCCTTCCTCCTCTTCTACAACTTTTGGATCTATCGGTGCAATCCCTTCTTCCCAGCGTGCCAGTAGGAGGGCGCTTGTCTCTGTTCTGGGAGACATGGAAAGCCCTTGCCCAGGACTCCTGGCTGTTAGATCAAATCCGCTGGGGTTATGCTCCGTCTTGGATAGAATTGCCTCCTCCTCTGTCTTACCAGCCCAAATGGACTCCAGTTCCATCCAATCTGGAGAAGTTGGTAGCCTTGGAAGACGAAGTGGAGTCAATGTGGTTGAAGAAGGCTATAGAAGAGGTTCCATGTTGGAGAGTAGACCCGGGATTCTACTCAACTCTATTTCTAGTCCCCAAGAAATCAGGTGGATGGCGTCCAATCATCAATCTGAAGAGATTAAATCTGCATATATCCACCCCAAAATTCAAGATGGAGACGGTATCTCAGATTATCGCCGGTCTGAGTCCAGGCATGTGGACAGCGTCCATAGATATCAAGGACGCCTATTTTCACATTCTCATACACCCTCCATTCAGAAAATTCATGAGATTCGCGTTCAAGGGGAGGGTATGGCAATTCAGAGTCATGCCGTTCGGCTTGACCACGGCCCCTTTCTTCTTCACCCGCCTAGTGTCAGCAGTGGCAGGTTTTCTGCACAGTCGTTCTATTCCCCTTCACGTTTACATAGACGACTGGTTGCTAAAAGCAGAATCTGCCTCAATTCTGGCAAGCATCATTCCAGAGGTCTGCAGTCTGGCTTCCAGTCTAGGATGGGTTTTAAATCTAGAAAAATCATCTTTGGTCCCGTCTCAGGTTTTCACCCACCTAGGTGTGGCTTTCGACCTTGGTCAAGGCTTAGTCTTCCCTTCAGAGGTAAGAGTAGAAGCAATCCTAGTAGCCATGGATATTCTGGCTTCCTCTGCCGTGGTCAGAGCAATATTCTTTCTCCGGGTGATAGGCTTGATGGTCAGCGTCGAGAACATCATTCCGTGGGCGGCGCTGATGAGGAGACCTTTCCAAATGTATCTAATGTCCCTGTGGAAACAGTCGACCCATTCAGTGTACCATCAGATCCCGGTCAGAGATCATTTGAGGCCCCATCTAGATTTTTGGAAGGATCGCTCTCTGCTGATGATGGGTGTTCCTCTGGTCAAGTCTTCTCCTCAGGCGGTCATTTTTACAGACGCTTCCCAGGAGGGATGGGGAGCGGTCTGGGGTTCCCTTTCGGTCTCAGGCCTGTGGTCCCGAGAGGAGTCGTCAGCCCACATCAACATTCTGGAATTGTGGGCTGTCAAGAAGACTCTCCTTGCCTGGTCGGATCAAGTGCAGGGCCTCAAGATCTCGATTCGATCAGACAATTCCACAGTAGTCTCGTATATCAACAAGCAGGGAGGCACGAAGTCGTCTCGCCTGTGTTTGGAGGTGTGGAATCTCCTCATGTGGTGTCGTATGAAGCAGATTTTCCTGGTGTCCTCCCATGTACCAGGATGTCTGAATTTTCTGGCGGATCAGTTGTCTCGCCCTTCCAAATTCGCCCACACAGAGTGGCAGTTAAAGAGGTCGGTTGTCAAAGCGATCTTCAACCTCCTGGATCGTCCCCATGTAGACCTGTTCGCGACCTCTCTGAATGCCCAGATCTCCTCTTTCATGTCTCCTTTTCCGGACGATCAGGCGTTGGCGGTGGACGCCCTGGCTCAGTCCTGGAAAGGAATCTTCGCGTATGCGTTCCCTCCGACTATCCTGCTTCCCCTGGTTCTGAAGAAAGTCAAGGATCAGGTATGCGAGATTTTGTTGATAGCTCCATTTTGGCCAAAAAGGATCTGGTTCGTAGACCTTCTCGATCTTCTAGTAGACTTCCCACGTCTGCTGCCAGTGTCCCCAGATCTGTTATCCCAAGTAAGGGGAAGGTGCCTTCATCCAAACCCAGGAATCTTCAGTCTGTGTGTTTGGAGAATATCGAGTGCTCGGTCACTGAGAATAAGTTTTCTGCAAGGTCTCAGGAAATTATTAATTCGGCCAGGAGGGAGTCGACCCGAAGAGTTTACAAGGGTCGACTTAAGATATTCGGAGAATGGTGCTCAAATCATGATCTCGTGCCCGATTCTGTTTCTATATCCCAAGTGTTAGACTTTTTATCTTATCTGTTCGATTCCCTTCATCTGACTGCTAACACGGTTAGAGGATATAGATTTTCCTTAGCATCTTCTCTTCCTTGTTTGTTAAATGCAGATGTTAAAGATACTAAGGTGCTGAATGGGTTCATCAGAGGTTTAGGTAATATTAGGCCTCCTATTGCTAAACCATTACCTTCCTGGAACTTGGCGCTGATTCTTCAGGTTTTGGCAGGGCATCATTTTGAACCTATCGCCTCGATTAGCTTAAAGCTTTTAACTTTTAAGGCGGTTTTTCTAGTAGCGGCTGCTTCTGCTAGAAGACGATCTGAGATCCATGCATTTTCCGCTGAAAAGGATAGATTTATTGAAGCTGGGGACGGTTTGGTATTATATCCTAGAAGGGATTTTTTGTCAAAAACGCAATCAAACCGTTATCCAGCTAAACCGATTATTTTAAAATCTTTATCTTCGTTTTCTCCGTCTGACAGATTTTGGTGTCCAGTCAGAGCTCTTAAGGCTTATAAGCGTCGTACCGATTTTAAAAGATCCGATCCGTCTCATTTATGGGTTCCCTACGCGGAAGGGGTAGCCAGACCGGTCTCTAAAGCTTCCATCGCTAGATGGATTTGTGATACCATTCAACTATGCTACGAGATTGCGTCTCCTGAGCAAGTCAATCTCTCTCACATTAAGGCTCATGATGTTAGAGGGATGGCTACCTCTTTTGCTTTGTTTGCTGGCTCTTCTGTAGACGAAGTTATGCAAGTTGCAGGATGGAAATCTGAGTCTACTTTTACCTCTTTTTATTTGAAAGACCAGAGCGCAGCGGCATCCTTCTTTAGGAACATTACTATTTTAACCAAGAAGGCTGAAGACCATTTACCAAGCACATCCCACCATTTTCGTTAGGACTGTGCGTCTGCGGAGAATGGTGAGAGTTATTCCTTGGTTGTT
Organism: Chaetoderma sp. LZ-2023a; assembly: GCA_034401795.1. Classification (NCBI taxonomy): domain Eukaryota; kingdom Metazoa; phylum Mollusca; class Caudofoveata; order Chaetodermatida; family Chaetodermatidae; genus Chaetoderma; species Chaetoderma sp. LZ-2023a. Next base: position 2,752 of record JAVVLW010000181.1, on the reverse strand, counting down.
GGTTTAAATCTTTATGTTTAAAGTTTTATTTGGTTGTTAATCACTGTGTGATTGATTAGGATGCACCATTATGTTATGTTATTAACATTTGTTTATGTTTGGTTTGATTTTTATCCTTGCTTATGGATTCTCAAATCACCTCCCACCAAAGTTTCATAGTGGGGCACTGACCAAATCTACGGGTTTAGCAAGTAGTGATTGAACGGTAATGGATGTTTTTGTGGTGTAATAACAACCCCCAACAGACCCCCCTTTAGTGGGTTGGTCTGTAGTTTTATTAACCACTATAAAAACATACTTACCGTTCAATCACTACGACCCGGCCTCAGCCACCCCGCTGGGTATTGATTTGAGAATCTAGGCTGGATGTACAGCACTTAAATTTAGAAAAGTGATTCAGTTTTCACAAGTGGGACCTACTGCGCATGCGCGAGCGTGCTTAGTGACAAGCGTCACCAAGGAGTGAGTATAGACTGGTGCCAGTCTATTGTAAGGCTAATGCAGGGGGTCCCTCTACCAGAAGCCTGGTGGAGGGTCTACATGGTGATGGTATAGGCATTAGGGAGTGTATAGGCAAGAATAAAAACTTTATTCTGATAGCTAAATGCAGATATTTGATTTAGCAAGTAGTGATTGAACGGTAAGTATGTTTTTATAGTGGTTAATAAAACTACAGACCAACCCACTAAAGGGGGGTCTGTTGGGGGTTTCTCATTTTCACCCATTCTAAGACTTTGAATGCAACAATTATTGCATGTTCGTGGATACTGTAATAATGTAACAAATAATCTGTTGAATATTTTGAAACTAATTTGATTAAGGCAGCAACGGCTCCCAGTCAAATAAGTTTCAAAATATGCAACATGTTATTGGTATCGTGGTTTTGCCATTAGCATACTATTTCAGTGTTGAGAAGGTTAATGTCTTAGACTATGGACTCGTATGGAGTAATACTATATCATATAGGTGTAAAAATGAAATTAAAATAGTATTGATTGCCAAAAAGTAATCATCTTCTGCAGTTTTAATATCATAAATTTCTAAGTAGTCAAAATCGATTTCTGAAATCATGATCAATCTGTTGGTTGGACATGCAAACTAATCAATCACCGATCAAATCAACAATGCTCGCACTAGTTGAAATGACAGAAAAAATAATTGAATCAATTGAAAAGAAAGAACATATACTGGGCGTCTTCTTGGACCTTTCAAAAGCTTTTGATACTATCAATCACAATATATTATTAGGAAAACTTGCCGATTACGGAATCCGAGGATTTGCACTTGCCTGGTTTCAGAGCTATTTAACTGATAGAACACAATGCATGCTATTTAATGCAACCTGCTCTGAAAACAGGAAATTGGCCTGTGTTGTTCCTCAGGGGTCAATTCTTGGCCCTCTGCTGTTTTTACTCTATATGAATGACTTGCCCAAAATTTGCCACAATCTGTCACTAATACTGTTTGCCGATGACACCAATGCCTTTTGCTCCGCCAAAAACTTGTATATATTATACAAAAGAGTAAATAAAGAAATGGCAGAAGTTATTAACTGGTTCAAAGTAAACAAGCTATCATTAAATGTTGATAAAACAAACTACATGCTATTTTCAAAATCTAGACAATCAAGAAACAATAGTATTCCAAAAATCTATATTAATAAAAAAGAAATTGAAGAAGCTCCTTTTGCTAAATTCTTAGGAGTAAACTGGGGCAAACAAATTGAGGTAGTCATAGCTAAAGTAGCAAGAGGCATAGGGGTCATTCAAAGACTAAAGCCATACCTAACACAAGCTACCATTAAAACCCTGTATTCCACACTGATCCTTCCACACCTCACATACTGCAATGCCATCTGGACTAACACACAAAAAACCAAATTAGCAAAATTGCAAAGAATGCAGAAAAAATGCATTAAAATGTTCTCAAAAATAGCAAAGGGTCAAAACATCTTCAAAACACAAAAACTTCTTAAACTCACAGACATAGGCAAGTCACAGATGATCAACATTTCCAGAGCCTTTCATCACAAAATCCTACCTAAATCTATAACCCACAGCTTTGCAAACAACATCGAAATCCACACATATAACACTAGGAACAAACATGATCTCCACATTAGATACACACGAACAAACATAGGGAAACCTAGAATTTCAGTTGGTGTCGTCAAAGCGTGGAATAATATAGATAAACACACGCGCGAAAAAATACTAACACTAAAATCATACAAAGACATAATTAAAACTAGCATGCTCAGTACATACTAGATCTAGAAAACACAATGCCAAGATAACTAAGATCACACACTTCCTGTATCATTGCCATAGCTACTATCATAACAACCACCCACTACTACTACTACTACTACTACTATTACTACATCATAATGCACTATTACAGCTATCGTGACTACTGCTTCCTTCAAACTGACGCACATCAACAAGTGCCACTACTAAATAGCAACCTATGGGTTGAGCTGGGGTAATTAGCATGCATAACCCCCCCCCCCCCCCCCCCACAAATATAAATCTCTAATCTCAATAACTAAAAGGAAAAACATAGATGTATTGTATCATTTGTTCTTTTTTCTATGTCTACTTAGCTCAGTACCGTATCTGTACATTCACAAGTATATCTCACATTCTATGCTAAGCTGTGTGTGTAATTGTATATGTATGTTTAATGTTAGGTGTCCGCCACCACAATAGGCAATGCCTTCGGCGGACAACCTGTATTGAAAATATGTAAA